>CABHPR010131430.1:5087-17991 GCA_902168415.1 Peromyscus melanophrys
TGTGTGTGTGTGTGTGTGTGTGTGTGTGTGTGTGTGTGTGTGTGTGTACATGTGCACATGCACACATAGGCCTTAAGTTCATGTCAGGAATCAGCCTCCAGCAGTCTTCCACCTTATTCACTGAGGCAGGCTCTCTCAGTCAAACCCAGAACTTGCCGATATGCTGGCCAGCTTGTGCTGGGGGACCTCATGTCTCTCTGCCATCTGAGGCTGGAATTACAGGTGGGACAACATGACCTCCTGGTCTTTCCAGGGGGAGTTTCTGGGGATCCAAACTCCGGTCCTTGTCCTTGCATGGCAAATGCTCCAACTTCTCAGCCATGTCCCTATCCCAAGGGAGGAAGTGTCGTCACAGAACAACAACACATAGCAAAAGGAAATAGAGATTTCCAGGGAGAGGCAAATAGCCTGCTCTGCAACGCTGATGATGTGATTTGCATAAAGCGAAGGACAGGTCACCGTGCTCTGCTTTGGTCCTGGTGGTGGCGGCCAGCCTAGACAGTGGCATGATGTTCTGCTGTGACATGGCCCAGGGGTGGCCTCAGCCTCCAGACACTCTGCAGCTGATCTTGTGCCTTTTTTTCTACATGTCTAGAACACACTTTCCGGAGTTCTTAATACCTTTGCTGGTTTCTGACCACAAGCAGACAGGAAGAGTGTGTTGTGTGGGAAGGGGGCCCCATAAGTCAGAGGTGGTGGCACATTCCCAGAATCCCAACAATTGGGACGCAGAGGTATAGGGTCAGGAGTTCAGGGTCAGCCTGGGCTACGTGAAACTCTGCCTCAAAACAGACAAAAACAAAGAACTCCCACCCCCTACTTTTCAACACAACTATCACACCTGGGTTAGTCTCTGGCCAGCTCGAGGCCCAGGAGAGGAAGCTGATTGGTCAGGAATTACATACACATGTGGAAACCAGGACCACTCTCCCATTATGCCCATAAAGGGCCTCAGGAGGGCACACGCCTCAGCTGCCCCTGATCTTCATGAGGAAGGCTGGCTGGAGAAAGGGGACTCTCAGTCGGGACCAGCTAACTCAGGCCTGTTCTGGTGACTCCCAGGGGAGTTCGTGATTTCTCCTGTGGAGGGTGTGCTGAGGGTCCGAAAAGACGTAGAGCTGGACCGGGAGACCATTGCCTTCTACAACCTGACCATCTGTGCCCGAGACAGGGGGGTACCGCCTCTCAGCTCCACAGTGAGTCTGGCCCAGCTCTGTGGCATCCCTTGTACCCTGAATGCCTGCAAACTGTCACCCTTGGCCCAGAGAAACCAGAGGTGCCTTAGCCTTGGGGACCTTGGCTCTCCAGGATTCTCCCCTCATAATCCTCTTTCAAGAGACTGTGTTTCCTGCTAGACCTCTGGCTCTGATCCAGACCTGTCAGGGTGTACACCCCCTCCCCTCTGCCTCTGTGACTCCCCTCCTCTTCTACTTGACTGGTTTTCTTCCTTCATCTGCCCCTCTCTCCACAACCTTCCTCACTCAATGTCTTTGCCACCTTAGTTAGTCTCTGCCCCCTCCTCCTCTTCGGTCACACCCACCCCTGACTCTCCCTCCCCCAGATGCTGGTGGGCATCCGAGTGCTGGACATCAACGACAATGACCCGGTGCTGTTGAATCTTCCCATGAATGTCACCATCAGTGAGAACAGCCCTGTCTCGAGCTTCGTCGCCCATGTCCTGGCCAGCGACGCCGACAGCGGCTGCAATGCACTCCTCACCTTCAACATCACTGCCGGCAACCGAGAGCGGGCCTTCTTCATCAATGCCACGGTAGGGTCGGACCGGCCCGGGCCCCCCAAGTTCTTCCTACGAGAGGCTCACTGAGGAGTTCCAGGTTCCAGACTGGGGCGGTGACTTCTTGGTGGCAGGGAAGAAACTGGCCCCCAGAGCTGGAACAGCTATTTTTTTTAAAGTAAATAGGGAATCCATGAGCGGTAGCGCACACCCAAATCCTGGCCAGCCTTTGCGAGGCTGAGCAGGAGGACTGCTGTGAGTTCAAGGTTAGTCTGGAATTCATAAAATCCCTGAATCAAAAAGCAAGCATAAACTGGGTGCAGTGTAGCATCTGTAATCCTAGCACCTGAGGAGTATCAGCAAGATTAGGAGTTCAGGGTCATCCTGGCTCCACAGTGAGTTTGAAGTCAGTCTGTGCTATAAGAGAGACCCTACTTAAAAAACTAAGGCAACAAAGTGTAATAAAAAATCTGCTCAAAAATAAGTCAACTCCTAGAGCCAGTGCAGGTGGTGAGAACTCCAGCCAGCAGAGGAGCCCATCAGGGTTCAACAGCAGAAGGAAGGTGTTAGAAACAACTGAATTGGCCCCAGCAGCATCCATCAGCTCGTCATTGGTTATAGCTGCGTCCATTGGCACCAGGGAGGGTCTCCTGTGTCAACCACCACACAGTTGCCCTGGTCCAGTGCTGTGGATATGGTTGTGGTGCACAGTGCTGGAACCCAGTCCAAGTCAGTAGCCCCTTTGGCTTTGTTGAACAGTTGTTTTCTGGTATCCATCAACCACCCCCACAACCCCACAACCCCACCCCTGCGCACACTAAGGCTTCTCCTGGGCACACGTGAACCCTAAATGGTTAAATGGCTTGAGCCATACTGAGGTGCACCTGAATTTCTCTCCTGGCCTCTTGGAGTGTGTTTAGACTCTTGAAACCCAGGGTCCTCCAAGGTCCCTTCTTTTGGGATATCCAGAACTGGGTATCACTGACTTACCCTCACCCTAGAAAGATCCTGGTGCCCTCCTCTGGCCCTTATCTCCTAGGCACTTTGGGGAAGGTACTCCCAGTCACCTAGGAACTGGGCAGAGCATGGGCACCTGGGGGGGCGGGGAGGTGCCTGCTCATCTAACCTGCCAGGCACATCCCAGACAGGGATCGTCACTGTCAACCGGCCCCTGGACCGAGAGCGCATCCCAGAGTACAGACTGACAGTGTCTGTGAAGGACAACCCGGAGAACCCACGCATAGCCAGGAAGGTGAGGCTGCAAGAGACTGAGGGTGGAAGAGAAAGTTGTGGGAAAGGGAGAGGGGAGGGCAGAGTGTGTGAGAGAGAGTTGTGAGAGTGAGAAAGAATATTCACATCGCCTTTGGAGAGGGGTTGGCAGCCTGCCAGAGGCTTAAAAAGCACACATCTGCCTTAGCAAACGTTGGCTTCGGATCTCAGTTCTCCTGTCCACAGGTATGTGCTTGAGCCGATTCATTTTTCCCAGCCTCCCTTTTGTCTTCCGCAATGCTATATCCCTAAGTCCTAGGTCCAGAGCCTGGCCCAGGGCCAACACTCAGTGACTGCCAAATGATACTTCTTCCCCAAACCACAGGTGTGTGTGCACACACCAGACTCAGACCTGCACTTGGAGGCTCTAAAAGGAGGGGGCGGGACTACACGGTCCCTCAGATGTCAAAGGCACAGGCTCTTTATTTGAAAGTCAGTGGGTGTTGCCTGGCAGTCCCTTTCAGATTGGAGGTGGCCTATTCTTACTACCCCGGTGTTAGGGTAGAGTTCTGCAACTGTTTCCTCAGCTCTGCTCCTTACCAGCTAAGTGGTCCTGTTGGGACACTGCTTCTTCAATTCCTCAGTTTCCCCATCTGGAGTATGTACTGGAGCACAAACAGCTCACCAGTGGCTATACCACTAAGAAAATAACATTCCTACCTCCAGCAACAGTCCCTTGTGAACGCCTCTCATCCTCGATGAGATGCTTGATTTTATCATGAAGGGATATGATTTTGTCACATTCATATCTGTTGAGATGATCGTGTGATTTCTGACTCTGAGTTCGTTAATGAGATGAATTATGTTTGTTGATTAATGTATGTTGAACCATCCCGTCATCTCTAGAATGAAACCAACTTGATCATGTTGATTTTTTTGTTTTGTTTGTTTTTGTTTTTCAAGATAGGGTTTCTCTGTATTGTTTTGGTGCCTGTCCTGGGTCTCACTCTGTAGACCAGGCTGGCCTTGAACTCAGAGATCTGCCTGCCTCTGCCTCCCGAGTGCTGGGATTAAAGGTGTGCGCCACCACCGACGGGCCATGTTGATCATTTTTATGTGTTTTATTTAGGCTTGCAAGTGTTTTGTTGAATTTTTGCATTTGTGCTCAATGAGGAGACTGATCTATAGGTTGTTGTTGAACAGGGTTCCCTATTGGCACAGAAAGCCCTCTCTGTGGCAGCCATCTCAGGGAGCTCTTTCTTATATGATCCCCGGTGTCAATTCTGTAAATTCCACGGTCGTGCTGAAGGTTGATCTGCCACTTCCACAGTGTCTGTGGCAGTGGTGGCAGTTGTGTTGGTTGTGGTGAGGGGAGTTGGTTGGGGCAATAATTAAGTGGACTATGGGGACAGGAGAATCCACTGGCAGAGTCATCAACTATTCCTGTTCCCTTTGTTTCCCTAAATATAACGAGTCACTTGTCCAATATGATTTCTAAGCTGCCATGTTACCCAGAAGTCCATCACGGAGCTTTGAAGCAAAGGTTACTTTCTCTGTACCCTCACCTAGTGCTGCTGAGTTGTATTCAGGGGTCCCATGAGGATGCAGGTGCAGCTTTGTGTGAGAGCGTGGGTGAACTTGAACCAACATCAAACAGATGTGAGGGTCTGAAAGCCGGGACCGGCCTTCCAACCTAAAATCCTCATCAGCAGGCAGTGTAGTGTGGCTAAGTACCCCTCTCACCCACACTGGCCCACAACCACACGCTATTCCCATAAAAGAGTTAGGATTCTTGTTGATCAGGGTAGAAAGTGGAGACAGGCCAATCAGGTGATAGTATCATGTCAAGATCACCCAGTAAGCAGCCAGCAAAGAAGACCCTTGAACTCTAGATCCCTGCTTTAGGCCTTTTCAATCTCCCGTCTCTCAGCATGGTCCCCTTCTACGATGCAGCACTCAACCCTCTCCCTGTTCTGCCCATCACAGGATTTTGACTTACTGCTGGTCACTCTGGCGGACGAGAATGACAATCACCCCCTCTTCACTGAGGGCACATACCAGGCAGAGGTGATGGAGAACTCTCCTGCTGGTAAGTGCTGGGACTACCCGGGGGTTCTTACTATGCAAGCAGACTCCACTGGGGCTGTGGATGCTGAGGATGTGCTGTGTGCCTGGTGTCAGAGCTGGACATAGAACCCAGGGGGTACAGAAGGGTACCAGAGGGGAGGGTGCAGCTCCAAGACTTGGGGACTAAGGCTGCTAACGAGGCCACAGGTCTGTTTGAGAGAGATAAGAGTGGTCATTGATATTGATCACCCTGGGAGGTTGTGAAAGTAGTAGCCTCACTGCCCCTCATAGAGAGGAACCCAAGGTGAAAAGAATGTCCAGGACAGGGGAACCCACCTTTCCTGTTCCCGAGCCCTGTAGGGTAGAAACTCTAAGATTTGCCATCAGAAGTGAGGCTCAAAGATCCTGGCTAGTCAGCATAGCCCTTACCGCCTACACAGCACTAGTTAGCCTTGTCTCTTTTCTCCCTCTGATGCCTCCAGGAGGTTCTCTTACCCTTCTCTACCCCCCACCCTGAGTCCCCAGGCCTTGATTTTGAATCAGAAAGAGATAAGTGAGATAGTACTATCTCTGAGTGGACGCCACCACTGTGTGGACGTGACTTTTAAATCTGCTGGTGTGCACATTCATGCATTCACCAGTGTGCCGCCACACCAAGGCATACATGCGGCGTTACACACGGCCACAGACACATGTAGGCGGCCCTGTGATATACTCATGGCAAGTGTGCCTACCCACAGAGACAGACAAAGGCACGACCGGGGCATCCTAAGCTATGATGTGCTCTGTGTGCATGTAACCACTACCGTGCTAACTCAGAGGCCCACACACTATGTGTGTACATATAACCATGTACAGTCAGACCTTGTCATGGAGCAATGTCTACATGCGGATGGACAGACCAGATCCACATGTGGAGGGGACACCAGGGAGCCCCCTAGATCCTCCAGTGGAGTGGCCAGCCTCAAAGGCTGCTGGGAAGCAGGCATGGCTCCAGGCAGGCCAGAGGGGCTTGCTCACCACTCTTGTGTTTTCTCCCCAGCAGAGCTTTGAGGCCGCTCCCAGGCACCTGCGTTTAGTCTGCCAAGGCTGCCACAGGCCCGCCCCAGGGCCTCCCTACCTGCTCCCTGCCCACCTCCCCTCCTTCCCCTCTCATCCATTGTCAGCCATGGTCATGGGGGGATGTGGACAGGGAGGGGGGAGGGCGGGGGCCAGGCTGGCCTGGGGTGACTCCTCTCCTCTGGCTTAGGGACACCCCTCACGGTGCTCAACGGGCCTATCCTGGCCCTGGATGCTGATGAGGATATATACGCCATAGTCACTTACCAGCTGCTGGGTGCCCACAGTGACCTCTTTGATATCAACAACAGCACGGGTGAGCACTCCGCTGTGGCTTACCAGTCAGCTCTGGGGTGGGACTGGCCCGTTCTTGGGTCTAGGGCAATGGTTTTCAACCTGTGGGTTGGGATCCCTTTGGTTAGAGGGTCAAATGACCCTTTCACAGGGGTCACCTAAGACCATCAGAAAACACAGATATTTGCATTACAGTTCATAACAGTAGCAAAATTACAGTTACGAAGTAGCAACAAAAATAATGTTATGGTTGGGGGGTCGCCACAACAGGAGGAACTGTATTGAAAGGGTCGCAGCATTAGGAAGGTTGAGAACCATTGCTCTAGGGCTCCTCCTTAGAATGGGCCCAGGTTCTTATGAACCCTCTTTCTCATAGCCCACAGCCCACATTGCAACCGGATTAGGCCCCCAGAGTCCCAATAGGAGGACCCAAGAAGAAGCATAGAGGCAACTTTAGAGACCTCTTGCTGCATAGACTCTTGGCCCCAGCCAACAGCCCTCACCCTCTCTTCTGCATGTCCTGTGTCCTGGCCAGAAACACCCCCTGACCGGCCAGAAATAGCCAAAGTACTGTTCCTATCCTCACACCAGACCAGCAGCTCCCCAGGAGCCATGCCACAACAATTTTGTCAGGACAGACGGCCAGTCTAGTGACAGGGACATTCAGGAAGCATGTCTCCATGGAGCAGGTCAGTCCTCTGCCCTGGTCACTCTCGGCAGACAGGACCCGGGAGAACTGCAGAGGCCACCAAAGAGGGACAACCGTGGCAGACATGGGTGCTCCCTGGAAGCGGGTGACTGAACTGAACCTTCAGGAAATGAAGTCACTGTCTTTCCTCTCTGTCCCTGCTGTGGTGGCTCTTCTCCTATTTACCCACCGTGTCCCTTACCCTGTACCATCTCCCTGGCTGGTGGTACTGGGGTGCCAGGCGTGGTGACTGTGAGGTCTGGGGTCGTCATTGACCGGGAGGCCTTCTCACCCCCGCTCCTGGAGCTGCTGCTGCTGGCCGAGGATGTCGGACTACTCAATGGCACAGCCCACCTGCTCGTCACTATCCTGGATGACAATGATAACTGGCCCACCTTCAGCCCTGCTGCTTACACTGTCCACCTACTGGAGAACTGCCCACCAGGTGACAATGGTCGGGCCCCGGGCTCTACTGACCCACTGCCGGGAGCTGAATAGTAGCAGGGGGAGGCTGGAGGCTCAGGTGAACACAGAATCCTCTTCAGGGAAGAGAGCACTGCGATGGGAGAGAGTCGGGAGACTGGGTGCTCCTTCTCAGAACCTTGTGATGATCAAGCGTGTTCCATCCATGTTCCTACATCTACTTATTATCACTGTTGTTATTTTGAGACAGGCTCTCAATATCATGGCCCCGGATAGCCTGAAATGTAGCCCAGGCTGGCCTCAAACTCACTATATAGCCTAGGCTGGTCTTGAGCTCACGGTAGTCCTCCTGCCTCAGTCTCTCAAGTGCTAGGATTACCAGTGGGATTATATGGGTGATGGGATTATAAGGTGATGCCCATCTAAACCTGACTGTGTTTTAAATCAGCATGTATTCGGAATCATTCTCCTCATAATCCAGTTCAATGGAAGTAGGGGGGTAAGTTTGGTTCTGAACGTTGCCTGGAATAATATGAACATTCTGAAATGTAAGGTCACCGTTGTGGCATGTGCTGGCAAGACTGTGGTGAGGAGAGGCCTCTTTTGCACCATCAATAAAGGGTTCTGGGCTGTGGAGAGATGACTCCAGAGATAAGAGTGCCTGCTGAGCCGGCGATGGTGGCGCACACCTTTAATCCCAGCACTTGGGAGGCAGAGGCAGGTGGATCTTTGTGAGTTCGAGGCCAGCCTGGTCTACAGAGTGAGATCCAGGAAAGGCACAAAACTACACAGAGAAACCCTGTCTCGAAGAACAAACAAAACAAAACAAAACAAAAAACAAAGAGTGCCTGTTGAGCAAACAAGAAGATCTGAGTTCAAATCCCACACCCACAAACAACACTGGGTATGGCTGTAGGTACATACCTGTGGGGGATGGAGACAGGATCACTGGGGCTTACCAGGTGCCAGTCTAGTTCCAGGTTCAGGGAGAGACCCCTGTCTCAAAGAAATAAGGCAGAAATTGATGGAAGAAGATGCCTGGCATCCTCCCATGTGTGCATGGGCATGTATACCTATACACACATGTACACCTACACACACGTACACATACACCACACACAATGAACAAAAGGTCCTGATCTTTCTAGAGGAGGCCCAAATACTCACCTGCGCCCCAACTTCTTCCCACAGGCTTCTCAGTCCTTCAAGTCACAGCCACAGATGAGGACAGTGGCCTCAATGGGGAGCTGGTGTACCGCATAGAAGCCGGCGCTCAGGACCGCTTCCTCATCCATCCCGTCACTGGCGTCATCCGCGTTGGCAATGCCACCATTGACAGAGAAGAACAGGAGTCCTACAGGTTGACCGTGGTGGCCGCCGACCGGGGCACTGTTCCCTTGTCTGGCACGGCCGTTGTCACCATCCTGATCGATGACATCAATGACTCCCGCCCTGAATTCCTCAACCCCATCCAGACAGTGAGCGTGCTGGAGTCCGCAGAGCTGGGCACTGTCATTGCCAACGTCACTGCTGTCGACCTCGACCTCAACCCCAGACTGGAGTACCACATCATCAGCATCGTGGCCAAGGATGACACTGACCGCCTGGTGCCTGACCAGGAAGATGCCTTCGCCGTGAATATCAATACAGGTACGAGGGTGGCCGCTAGCTCCGTAACACCCTCTCCCGACCCGGACCCAGAATCCGTGCCCCCCACCCCTACCCCACTCCCTCCCCTTCCTTTCTCTTTCTCAGCCATTCCCTTTGTGCTCTCGTCTTTTCCTGACCCTTCTTCCTTTCCTGCTCCTCTGCGGCTTCCCTCTTGCCTCTGCCGTCCACCTCCCTTGACAGGCTGCTCCGCCCTTTCTGGGTCCTTCACCCTCCAGCGTCACGGCAGTGCCCATCCCCCCCCCCCCACCTTCATGCTAGCATTCGGTATTACAGAGGTTTAACATTTGCAATTCGAATGGAAGACAGTACTGACTCATGTTTCCTTAATAAGGAGTTTGGGCCAAACACCTTTGATTGGTGCATTTAAATTTTCTATCAATTATGTCTGTACCCTTATAATCTTCCATTATCCTAGAAACAGAATCATGATTTTTATCTTTTGTGGGTTTATCCTGCTTACTATAGTTTTGACAGTTTACTGTTTGTCCGATAGTTGAGTGGTTTTGGTCCTCTGGGCAGTCAGGGAGGGGCATGAGTCTTACATGGAGTGTCATAAAAATGAGCATGGTAATGACAAAATCTAAAAATCATTCCTATTGAGAGAAACGTATAGCGAGGCCACATGAGTGCCCCGTAGATAACTCGTAGACATCAGTGTATGTTGTCGTGATGATGGTATGGGGACACTGGCTGGGATTTGGGCACTGCTGTCGAATCCAGACCAGGGTCCCCATCAGACAGCAGTCAAACCCAGAGTGCATTCAGAGCCCAGGACAGAAGGTAAAAAGTGAATCCACACCATGGGACACCAGACAGCAGTCAGCTGTTGGTCGGGCACACAGCAATGGACAGGGAGGGGTGTCTTCATTGTAAGTGCTTGCTAAAAGGGGTAAGAGAGAGAGAGATACCACATTTGCATGACCGTAAGGGACAAAATGATGCCCAGGAATCCTTTTATTTGTCTTTGAGATGAGGGCTCATGCAGCCCAGGCTGGCCTCAAACTTGTAATATGGACGAAAATGACCTAGAACTTTGATGCTCTTCCCGTTCCCTCTACCTCCCAAGGAACGCCTGGGGTCAAAGAATGAAGGGGTCAAACCCAGGGCCTCCTGCATGCTGGGCCAGTATTTCTACAACTGAGCTACACCCTCAGTCTCAGCACACGCATACTGCATGCATGCCACATGCATGCCACATGCACACTCTGCCTGAGGGAACTGGGGAGAGGGGGAAAAGGAATACCCACAGTCATAGCAGGTAATGAATCAGAGTAGGATTAATCTCACCTGTATTTTCAACCCAAAAGGAAAAAAAAAAAGATAACCCGTGAACCCCTGGGAGCAGCTGGTAGCATTGTGTGCTAGCCTAGGCCAGGTCAAGGGGGACCCCAGCTGATCTGTCAGGACCGTGAAGAGCCACCCCACCCTTGCTCCCCTGGATAGCATGCCTCCCCAACTTTTCTCTTTCGTTCCCCGCTGCCTCCCACTGATTCTGCTCTCTCTTTTTCTTTCCAGTGTCTTCTCTGTCCACCTTCCTCATGGCCCCCAGTCCCCTTGCTCGGCTTTCCTACCCTCTTCTTCCCAGCTCCTCCAACCCCCTCTGCTCCTGAGCTGGGTCCTCACTCCACTTCCTTCCCCTCTCTCCCTTCTCCCCATCTTAGCCCCTCTTGCCCTGGCCCAGCTCTGAGTCCCACGGCCACCACCCACCCACACCCGCCCGGGTCCCTCCTCACTGCACCCCAAACTAACCAATGTTAACCCTCTCTTTCTCCCTCACGGCTGGCAGGCCTGCAGGTTTGAGCTCTGTTCTGTCACTTCCCACCTCATCTCCTCTCTGCTTCACCCCATTGCCCTCCTCCATGCCTCACACCCCAACCCTTCCTGCCCTGGGGGCCGGCCCAGGCCGTGCCCAGCCTTTGCAGACTGAACGCAGCTGCCCTCTCCCCAACCTCGCTCCCCAGCCCGGGGGGACGGGGAGCGAGAGTAGGAAGAGAAGGAGGAGGAGGCGGCCACCCAGGGTAAGTGACCACCCATGGCTGGGGACCTGTGGAGGACAGCAACCCAGCAGGGGGTCTGCCAGGGGGAAGGATAGCCTAAGACCCTGGTACCTAAGAGGGAGAAGGAGACCTTGGTCTAGGGCCAATAAGGGGGATCCCAGAAGGAGCCACCCAGACCCCAGCCGGCAGGGAGAAGAAAGGCCCCAGCAGACTGACCAACAGGTCTATCCCGCAAAACCAGAACTTCCGGAGAGATCCTCTCTGGTTTATGGAGCAGCCGGGAACTCTGGGAGTTATCAGGGGAGAGAAGGAATCTGTTGTCACCAACATAGACTGACATTTCTATCCTGTAATCGGCACCATGTCACCTTCTACTTATTCGGGACAAAGGGGCATGCCTAGGGTCTCCAGCCTGTCCCTGGGTAGTTGTCCTGGTTCCAGATGCCGGGAGATCTTCCTTGGAATATAAGCATTTGTAAAATTGTGACATAGAGCATAAAATTTCCCCCTTTTTTTTTTTTCCTGGTAATGAGTATTGACCAGACCTTTTTCATGTATGCTAGGCAAGTGCTCCATCACTAAACTGTATTCCTAGCCCCCATTTTAATTTTTTTTTAACTTTAAGACAGGGTCTCACTTAAGTTAGACTCCTGTTTCTCTTTTTTAAAAACTAATGACTCGATTTCTTAATTTGTTATTTAAATTTTTATGTTACATCGTGCCCTGGTGTTTTGCCCGCTTGCATGTCTGTGCACCATGTGCATGCAATGTCCATGGAGACCAGAAGAGGATGTTGGATCCCCCGGAACTGGAGTTACAGATGGTTGTGAGCCACCATGTGGGTGCTGGGAATAAAACCCCGGTCCTCTAGAAGAGCAGCCGGTGCTCTTAACCATGGAGCCATCTCTCCAGGCCGCTATTTCACTCTGTTAAGTAGCTGGGATTACAGGCATACAGCACTATGCTCAGCTTGGTTTAGTTTTTGAGACCAAGTCTTGCTTTGTAGCCCAGGCTGGCCTTAAACTCACCAGCCTCCTGCCTCATCCTTGCTTGGCTGGGATTGCAGATGTGTGCTCCTGGCCTGGCTCACCTCGCCCATTTTTTAGTATATTCTTCAGCAGTACCGAGTAGATTCACACTGATGTGGAATAGAAACATCATGTTGCTGTGTTTATTTTCAAAGATTACATAGCACTTTGTATCTGCCAGGCAAAGTTCTAAGTACTTCATTGATCGAATCTCACTTTATTTTTTCTGACTTCCTGGGGCTTCTGTGGTGGTGCTACAATTTCCCCCTTTTGTAAATGAGGAAAGCAGAGGTTGAACAGCCTGCCCAAGGTCACCAGCATCGGCTAAAGGGCAGAGAGAGGGGTCCCAGCTTCTATGAATGGCTATATATAGGCCATCCCAGCTGCAAGTCTCATGGTCCATCAGGGACTAGTACCCTCTATCAGGATGGGGTGTGGTGGGGCAGGGGCTCTGAGAAGCCCAAACTTCATGGGGTTCCCCTCTAGCAGAATCTGACTTGGTCTGGCCCATAGGGTCTGTGATGGTGAAGTCTCCCTTGAACCGAGAGCTGGTTGCTACCTATGAGGTCACACTCTCAGTGATTGACAATGCCAGCGACCTCCCAGAGCGTTCCGTCAGTGTGCCAAATGGTAAGATTCCCTGATGGTGTCTCTTGGTCACTCAGAGCCATTCCAGGACTGGGATGGGCTAAGAGCAAGTACAGGTCTGGCCATAAGGAAGGAATCCCAGGAC
>CABHPR010131430.1:22991-33958 GCA_902168415.1 Peromyscus melanophrys
CGGTTTATAGAGTGAGTTCTAGGACAGCTTGGGCTACACCAGGAAACCCTATATTAAAAAAAAAAAATACGACCACAGAAGCACATGCCGGTAATCAGACTGGGGAGTTGGAGACAGGAAGATCCCTGAACCATTCCTGACCAATCAGTTTAGCCTTCTTGGTGAGTTCCAGGCAAGGTAGACCTGAGAAGAGCAATTGAGGTTGACTTCTGACCTCCACACATATGCGTACACATATGCATATGTACTTATATGCACCTGTGCACGCGCGTGCACGCACGCACGCATACACGCACACACACAAGCACAAACATCTCATACATATAAAACAGTGTGAGACATTGCTCTCCTCTGAGCTTGGAACCCCCAGGCTCTGAGGGAGAAGGAAGAGCAGTAGAGCTTGGAGGGGGCCGCAGGCATCAGGGTGGGACAGATATCTATCTCTGGTATTCACTCCCACCTGCACCCCAGCCAAGCTCACGGTCAACATCCTGGATGTCAACGACAACACACCCCAGTTCAAGCCCTTTGGGATCACCTACTACACAGAGCGGGTCCTGGAGGGGGCCACCCCGGGTACCACACTCATTGCTGTGGCCGCGGTTGACCCTGACAAGGGCCTCAACGGACTGATCACCTACACCCTGCTGGACCTCACACCCCCAGGCTATGTCCAACTTGAAGACTCCTCTGCAGGTAGGTGGCAGATCTCCCAGAGGGAGACTGGGGGATATATATCCATACCTGTTAGCCCCCAGGGGACTGTGGCTCACTTCTCAGTATCTAGTTGGGCCTCACCCCCATTCCCACCTGTGGTGGCCTAGGCCAGATTCAAGATGGTTGGCATGCCAGTCATTTTCCGATGCACCCAGCAGAGGATAGAATTTTCTAGTCCTGTCTTGGCCAGAATCCCACAGATGACTGTTGGAACCCTAGAGAGCCCCTCTACCATTTCAACCACCCAAGCTCTTCTGAGCACATCCCCTTGGGAGTGGGGTCTTAGACACGGAGGTGTCTCAGGACGCCTTGGGGTCATTGATATTTATTCTTAGAGCTTTCTTAGCTCTTCCTTGAGAAGGACAACCGACGACAGTCTCTCCTCGACCTCTGTCCTGCTATGGGCAGTGCTACCTCTTCACGGTTCTTGCAAAGAGCCTCTCCTCCCCTCAGAGCCCCCAGATCCCTCCCAAAATTAAGACAGCGCAGGGTGAAGAGTGGCCACACCTCATCAGTGGGTGCCTCTGTGTCTCAGGGAAGGTCATTGCCAACCGGACCGTGGACTATGAAGAGGTGCATTGGCTTAACTTCACCGTGAGGGCCTCAGACAATGGGTCCCCACCCCGCGCAGCTGAGATCCCTGTCTACCTAGAAATTGTGGACATTAATGACAACAACCCCATTTTTGACCAGCTCTCCTACCAGGTGGGTGGCCAGACCAACATGAGGGTCAGGACCTGTACCTATTCCTTGGGGTTTTTGGTGTGCCTTCCACTCCCACTTGCCCCCCCCCAACCCCGCCCCCACCAGCCCCTGGAATTCTGAGTGCATGAGCAGCATGCTGCCCTGCGGCCCCACTGCACCAGGGAATTATTGAACAGGGTATAAGCTCCAGGGATGACTCTGTCCCCCTCCTTTTCCCCATCCCCCTCTCCCCTCTCTCCTCCCACTTCCTCTCTCTCTTTCTGTAGGAGACTGTTTTTGAGGATGTGGCTGTGGGCACAGTCATCCTGAGGGTCACTGCTACCGACGCCGACTCAGGCAACTTTGCCCTCATCGAATACAGCCTGGGGGATGGAGAGGGCAAGTTTGCCATCAACCCCAACACTGTAAGTAGGCAGTTATCAGAGTACATACTCTATGCCAGACCCTGGTCAGGTAGTTGGCTGCAGCCTGGGCTAGACACTCCATCTCTGATAGAATGAAATAGTGGGGGACATCGTGGAGACTAGCGTTTTTATGCAGAGCATCACCTCCAGACTCTAATAGCATCTGGCCATAGCAGATGCTCAGTAAACATTGGCGACCCTCTTCTTCCAACTAGGGTGACATCTATGTGCTATCCTCTCTGGACCGGGAAAAGAAGGACCACTATATCCTAACTGCCTTAGCCAAAGACAACCCAGGGGATGTGGCCAGTAACCGTCGAGAGAACTCGGTGCAGGTGAGGGGACCAGGCTGGGCCCAGGACAGGGAGCAGCAAGCCAAGTCCATAGAGAATGACTGTTCCAAGTGGGAACAGGGTCACCAGCCCCTTCAGGTGCCAGGAAAGAGATGAGAGGTTGGCTGGCTAGGAGAAACCTCTCATTCCCAAATGTTGTATGAACAGCCAACAAGTACACCTAGATGTGACCCAGATGACACTTGTGTGTCTTCATGGCCCAGCACCTCAGGTGCCCAACGAAACAGTATGGCAACAAAAGCTAACTGTAAACTAGCCATCTTCACTTGTGGCTCCTTTTGGATTTTTTCAGTTTTTTTGAGACAGTCTCACATGTACCTTATGTTGGCCTCATACAAGAGGCCTTCCCTGCCTCAGCCTTGGAGATGCTACAATTCCAGGTTCTTATGTATCCCAGGGCAGCTTCAAACTCTTATAGCTGAAGGTGACCTTGACTCCTGACCCTCCTGCCTCTACCTCCCAAGTGCTAGGATTATAGGATGTACAGCCATGCCTGGTGTATGACGAGCTGGAGACTGAGCCCAGAGCCTCATGTGTGTTAGCTACAAAGAGATCGGCCCTCTACCAACTGAGTTATACCCCCCAGCCTAAGACCCTGGCTCAAAAAGTAAATAATACAGATGGGTGTGGTGGCACATGCCTTCAATCCCACCACTTGAGAGGCAGAGGCAAGAGGAACTCTGTGAGTTCAAGGCCAGCCTGGTCTACATAGCAAATTCCAGGACAGCCCATAAAGACACCACCTCAAAATATAAATTTATTAAATGATAGTACCTTCCACCCGAGGTGGTTCCCCTGCCTGTCCCTCCTCTACTCCACCTTACCCTTGTGTGACGGGGCTTCCTGAGGCAGCCCCTTTCCTGTCTTGCGATCTCCCCAGGTGGTGATCCAAGTACTTGATGTCAATGACTGCCGGCCTCAGTTCTCCAAACCGCAGTTCAGCACAAGTGTATATGAGAATGAACCAGCGGGCACCTCGGTCATCACCATGCTGGCCACCGACCAGGATGAAGGCTCCAATGGGCAGCTGACCTATTCTCTCGAGGGCCCAGGAATGGGTATATGGCCTTCCCTGGCTGCCCAGGAGGGCTTAGAGGGTGGGGAGGGGTAGGTTGCCATGTCTACAGCCTTGGGCCAAGAGAAGGAAGAGGGGACAGGAAGGCTGTCTCAGCCAAGCTATTCCCTTGCTCTTTCCCACTGCCAGAGGCTTTCTTCGTGGACATGGACTCGGGCCTGGTGACCACACAGCGGCCACTGCAGTCTTATGAGAGGTTCAACCTGACTGTAGTGGCCACGGATGGTGGGGAGCCCCCGCTCTGGGGCACCACCATGCTTCTGGTGGAGGTCATCGATGTCAATGACAACCGCCCTGTCTTTGTGCGCCCACCCAATGGTACCATCCTGCACATCAGAGAGGTATGCCTGATCCCGGGGCCACTGCTCACTGACACTCAATTCCCACATGCAGTCTCATCCTGCATTGACCATCTGGCAGAGTAGAAGGGCCCCATTGTGAGAGTGGAAACTGAGGCCATACAAGGGAGAGCAGACTTGCCCAGTGCCACACAGAAAAGATCTTGAGGCTTTAGTAGTCTTGTAGGCGGTGTTAAGAAAAGATCTACTCAGGCAAATGACCTCGAGCGAGTGGCTTCTCCAAGTCTTGTTTTCATCTGAGAATGCGACGAATAATAGAACACACATCATCTCTTGCTCGTAGACTCTACCAGGGAGTATCTGGTCTTCTACCACCCACTTCCCCAAGACATAGTTCAAAATAAACACAAGGCCCTTCCATCTGTCTGCTGGCCCTGTTGATGCCAAAATGCACAGCTCGAGTTCTCTTGGTCTAATTAGCCATCCACTTAGGGGAAATGCACGTCTTCTGCTCTTCCTTCTACCCGAAGGCACCCCGGAGATCCCTGGTGGTATAGTTGGGATAGCTCTGGCTTGTCCTTTGCCCTGCAAACTCAAGCAAACCCCACATCTCACAACACCAATGCCGAGACCATCTTGTCAATCTGTCTGCTTTTGGAGGTCCTGTAGGAGAAAACGATCCCAAGGCTAAACTCTGGGGACTCCTGGGCCTGGTGTCGTACCTGTAGTGATACAGTGTTCCTTTTTGCTTTGCCCACTAGGGAGCTCACAGTGGCCTAAAACCCTCAAAAGACCGTGCAGACTTGGGGCACACACTTAGCCCTCAGCTTCCATCTTATGCTAATGGTGTTCTTCCCTTACTCTAATTTTTTTTGTTTTGTTTTTTTGAGACAGGGTTTCCCTGTGTAGCTTTGCACCTTTCCTGGAACTCACTTGGTAGCCCAGGCTGGCCTCGAACTCACAGAGATCCGCCTGTCTCTGCCTCCCGAGTGCTGGGATTAAAGGCGTGCACCACCACCACCCGGCTCCCTTACTCTAATTTTTTAACTCAATCTCATTTAAATTCATATACTCCTGTCAACTGCTTCAAATCTTTTGTGTGTGTGTGTGAGAGAGAGAGAGAGAGAGAGGAAATGAGACATAAATTAATAATAATCTAATTCTTTTCCACACCAAAGGCTCCATTTGCTAAGTTTTCCCTTCAAGAGCTTTGTATTTGGGGAGATCCATGCCTCCTGAACAGCCAGCATTTACAAAGTAATCTGTCATCCCACTTTTTATTAATTAGATGACTCTGCCATTTGGAGCTTCCACTCATTGTGAACAATGAGAAAACAATGAAGCCAGGCTGAGCTGAGAGTTTTCTAACTGTCAACCTCGTTCTTGCTAGGGCATCCTTAGGGCGGGGCCAGCATATGACTACAGTTGGGTTTCTTCCATGTCATAGACAAAACTTAAAGGAATGCAGGCCCTTGAAGCTTGGAGAAATGGGGGCATTGGCTGAGGGAACAAGGGATATAAGAGCTCATCGGGGCACGGCTCTGGGGTTTTTCATGCCCAGGTGCCCCCTCTCATGACCCCCACAGGAGATCCCTCTACGCTCCAACGTGTATGAGGTCTATGCCACGGACAAGGATGAAGGCCTCAACGGGGCAGTGCGGTACAGCTTCCTAAAGACAGCAGGCAACCGTGACTGGGAATACTTCACCATCGACCCAGTTAGTGGCCTCATCCAGACAGCTCAGCGCCTGGACCGTGAGAAGCAGGCCGTGTACAGTGTAAGGGGAGGGACGGGGTAGGGCTATGTGGATTGCTCCTGGACCACTTCTGGGGGATTTGTTCCACTGAGCTTCCTAAGGGGCCTAAGCCAACCTCCAACCCCATCTTTCCCCTCTGACTGGGCTCCTTCACCTCCAGCTCATCTTGGTGGCCAGCGACCTGGGCCAGCCAGTACCATACGAGACGATGCAGCCATTGCAGGTGGCCCTGGAAGACATCGATGACAACGAACCCCTCTTTGTGAGGCCTCCTGTGAGCTCACCCATCCCCTGCACCAGTGACACCCCCACAGGGACTCACCACCTGTGAGCCCACGCATGCACATACTCTGCCCCAATACGCATCCGGCTATCACACAGTGAGCCTCCATCTACAGTCGCTGATTACAGGAAGAGCGCTTCCCCAAACAGCTAGGGCATTCAAAGTCGGGCACTATTGCAAGGCCTCATTCAATGATCCAAAAAGCAGGCAAAAAAATGCCCAATACCTTTGCATTTGTGTGCACGTCTAGGCATGTTCATCATATATGTGTGCATATACACAGCATGAAAATTGACTCTGGAGTCTTGAGGCAAAACTTAGACAAAATTGGACAACGTAACTGAAGGGTCCTGGGGTGGCTTCTGTAGTGTGTGTGCGTATACACACATACACGCGCGCACACACACACACACACACACACGTATATACATACACATATATGGGTGGGATGTCCCATAGAGGCTGTGTGCATGCACGTAAGAGTGCACTTGTTGGGACATGCACTTAGACCCTGGGGATAAATCAGAGGTTAAGCCTGTCCTCATGAAGGTTATAGTAGTTTTGTTTGTTCTCTAGGCAACAAAGTCCTCAGACCCACAAAGTAGGTACCAAAGATCCTCTGGCCAGAGCTGAAGCTTGTGCCTCCTGTAACTACTTCCTCTCCTACAGAAGGGGAGCCCCCAGTACCAGCTGCTGACCGTGCCTGAACACTCACCCCGTGGCACCCTCGTGGGCAACGTGACAGGTGCCGTGGACGCAGACGAGGGTCCCAATGCCATCGTGTACTACTTCATTGCAGGTAGGGGTCAATGGAGCCAGTGCCCCACCTGCCCTGGGTTTGGAGAGGACTCTGAGTGCCCTTCCCACTCACCCTGTGCCCCGTCCACCCACAGCTGGTAATGAGGACAAGAACTTCCACCTACAGCCTGACGGGCGCCTGCTGGTGCTCAGAGACCTGGATCGGGAAAAGGAAGCCATCTTCTCCTTCATCGTCAAAGCATCCAGCAATCGCAGCTGGACCCCTCCCCGAGCACCCTCCCCAGCCCTCGATCTGCTGACTGACCTCACCCTGCAGGAGGTGCGCGTTGTGCTGGAGGACATCAATGACCAGCCGCCGCGCTTCACCAAGGCTGAGTACACCGCAGGTGCAGGGACCAGCCGGGGCCTGGGGGCGTGGGTGGCTCCTCCCCTGACATTTACATGGACCGCCTGTTCCCACAGGAGTGGCCACCGATGCCAAGGTGGGCTCGGAGTTGATCCAGGTGCTGGCCCTGGATGCAGACATTGGTAACAACAGCCTGGTCTTCTATGGCATCCTGGCTATCCACTACTTCCGGGCCCTTGCCAACGACTCTGAGGATGTGGGCCAGGTCTTCACCATGGGTAGGAGCCCCTGTCACTGCATGGACTTCAGTCCTGAGATGGAGTCTGTGTGAGCATAAGCCCTGGGTGTCCATTCGCGTCAGCCCTTCTGATCACCCACCCAGTTTGTGCTATTCTTGTTCTCTACCTATCCGCCTCTTCATCTATACACGTATTCTTTTTCTATGTGTGGGGGGAGGGGTGCATTTTCATTTATTTCATGGAGGGAGGTGCATGCCCACAGCACTCATGTAGAGAAGTTAGAAGATAACAACATGGAGGAACTGGTTTTCTCCTTCACTGTGTGAGTCCCAGGGATCAAGAGCAGGCCATTAGGTTTGGCGGCAAGAGCCTTTACCCAATCAGCCATCTCACCGGCCTTGTTTTATTTTATTTTTTTAAACAGCAGGGTCTTGTGTAGCCCAGCTGGCTTCAAGATCTCTATCGAGTCAAGAACAATTTTGAACCACCACACACAGTGGTGCATGTCTTTAATCCCAGCACTCAGGAGGCAGAGGCAGACAGAGCTTTGTGAGTTTGAAGCCAATCTGGGCTACCTGTTGAGTTCCAGGACAGCCAAGGCCATATAGTGAGACCCTGAGTGCCTGATCCTCCTGCCTCCACCTCCCCAAGTACTGAGGTCACACTCATATGCCACCACACTCAGTTTGTACCGTGCTAGGGCCGAAACCTAGAGCTTCATGCACGCCGGGCAAGCACTCTATCAACTAAGCTACATTCAAGTCCTCTTTGGCATTTCTCATCTTCTTTTCCACTCATTCATCTGCCATCCATTCCTCCCTCTGTCATCCACCACCTCCCCATGCCCCTTTCCACAATGCCCCCCATCTTTGCATTTGCACCCCTTCTCTTGTATGTCAGGCATTGGGCAAGGCCCTGGGGAGCTGGCAACATAGCTCTGAATGCACACGATGCTTGAGCCTGGGCAAGACACTCTGGAGCAGGGCCTCCAAGGTGCCCATTACTCTCCACCCCACACGGGCTCCGCATCTGTGTGTCAGTCTTGACTGCCAGGAAGACTTGGCCTGATATCCAAGGCTCCCAGGTCTTCCTTCTAGTCCCTGCTTCTGGCCTCATAGCCCCCTACCATTCGTACGGACTGTATATCCAGACGAGCCAAATGGCCTTGGCCAGTCTATTCCATCCACCCCTAGGCCACTGACCCTTCTGCCTTTACACTTCGTTAATGCTATCTCAACCTCTATCTTTCCTGATATACCTCCTTTGTCCTTCAAGGTCTAGTTCAGATCCCACCTGCTCGAGCTAATATAGCCAGATGCCAGCCCCTTCTCCCCTGAACTCTCACTGCCCTTCTTTGAACCCAGGGCCTTGGGTGTGATGGGCAAGCAGCACCATTGAGCTATGATCCCAGCCCTCACTGCTCTTACTTTAATAAACCAGGTTGCAGAGGAGCTGGGGAGCTTGCCACCAGATAGACAGGGGCAGGGTTTGAATCCATGTCTGTCTGTCTTAGAGTCATCCATGTCTCTCTGTATTTGTGGAATTCTGAAGTACATGTTTGTAGGGCAGCACTTCTCAACCTGTGGGTCAAAACCCCTTTGGGGGTCAAACAACCCTTTCACAGGGGTCGCCTAAGACCATCTGCATATAAGATATTTACATTATGATCCATTACAATAGCAAAACTACAGTTATGAAGTAGCAATGAAATAATTTCATGGTTGGGGGTCACCACAACATGAGGAACTGTATTAAAGGGTCGCAGCAGTTAGGAAGGTTGAGAATCACTGCTCTAGTGCATGGGTAAAACCATATGGATCTCAGAAATGGTAATCACACCCTGTCATCTTTGGAGAGGATAGCCTGCAGTCGTTTTATTTGAAATGCAGTGTTTAAATAAAACCTTGGAGCAACTATTAAAAATAAGGAGATTTCAGCCAGGCATGGTGGTATATGCCCATCACCCCAGTACTCAGGGTGGGAGGGGAGTGAAATATGACCTCTTCCAAGGATGTGGGGACAGGGAGGAGGGGCAGGATTCAGCATCAATGTGTGGACCCTGAGCTATGCCACCCCTGGACTCTTTCACAGGGAGTGTAGATGGCATCCTCCGCACCTTTGATCTCTTCATGGCCTACAGTCCTGGCTATTTTGTGGTAGACATCGTGGCTCGAGACCTGGCCGGCCACAATGATACTGCCATCATCGGCATTTACATCCTGAGGGATGACCAGCGTGTTAAGATAGTTATCAATGAGATCCCCGACCGCGTGCGTGGCTTTGAGGAGGAGTTCATTCGCCTGCTCTCCAACATCACGGGCGCCATTGTCAACACCGATGATGTGCAGGTGCCCTGGGGCCCCTAGGACGGGGCCAGTGGGGAGAGAAAGGGGCAGATGAGGCATCTCCTTGGTCACTTCATAGCCATATGGCTTTGAGGGAAGGTCCCAGGTCTGTGGGCCTCCATGTCCTTATCCATAAATAAGGCTGATAATGAAAGAGCCCCGTGTGGAAGTTAGTGGCCACATCGGGGAGATTTGGGAGTGACAGATCTCATCAGATACCCTGGATGGTGCTCCTGCCAGATGCCTGCCCACCCCATCCCTTCCCATCCCTGTGCAAGCTTTACCCCACAAACCCCCTTCTCCCCTAGTTCCATGTGGACAAGAAGGGGCGGGTGAACTTTGCACAGACAGAGCTGCTTATTCACGTGGTGAACCGGGACACAAACCGCATCCTTGACGTGGACAGGTAGGTGTGGGGGTTTGTGTCTGGCCTGACTGCCTGTTTTGAGGGATAGGAACCCCGAAAGGAGACACAAACTTTACTATTGGCCTCAGTGCGTGGTCAGAGCCGGGGGAGAATATCACGAGGCACCAGGAGCTATGTTCATCCCTCTGGACCTCACTCTCTGTCTTAGGGTTTCTATTGCTGGGAAGAGACACCATGACCACGGCAGCTCTTATAAAGGAAAACATTTAAGTGGGGCTGGCTTAGAGTTCAGAGGTTTAGCCCATTATTGTCAGAGTGGGAAACATGGCGGCACACAGGCAGACATGGTGCTGGAGGAGGTAGCTGCGAGTTCTACATCCAAATCCACAGGTAGCAGAAGAGAGACACTGGGCCTGGCTTGAGCATCTAAAACCTCAATGCCCACCCCTACTCAGTGACACACTTCCTCCTCCAAGGCCACACCTACTCCAAGAAGGCCACACCCCTAATAGTACTGCTTCCTAATGACCAAGCATTCAATTTGATGAGCTTATTAGTGCCCTTCCTATTCAAACCACCACACGCTCCTTGTCTATAAAAAAGTGTCGATTTGTTTGGGGTCCACCAGGACCTTGGACACAACCCTGGGGACCCTGTAAGATGCTAAGCTCTCCCAGCGAGGTGGCTTTTCTCTTGCAAAGCTTCAGAGCAGAATGTGAACATTGGGGCTCCTGGCAGGGGCAGAGCAAGCTGCCCCCCAGGCTGGAGGGTGGCTTCTGGAGGCGGTGGGTGGCTGAGGTAGAGCAGAGACCACGGCCCTTGTGCAGGGTCATCCAGATGATTGATGAGAACAAGGAACAGCTGCGGAACCTCTTCCGGAACTACAATGTCCTGGACGTGCAGCCTGCCATCTCTGTCCGGCTGCCCGAGGACATGTCTGCCCTGCAGGTACCCTGGCTGTGCCAGTCCCTGGGGTCTGGCTTGTGCCCCTGAACCCACCTGCTAATGGCTGGCCTGCTGTCTCCACAGATGGCCATCATTGTCCTAGCCATCCTTCTCTTCTTGGCTGCCATGCTCTTCGTCCTCATGAACTGGTACTACAGGACCGTGTGAGTGACCCTACCTCTGGCCTGAACCAGAATGGCCAAGGTCTCCTGGTTAGCAGGCACCAAGGCAGGCAGGGCCAAAGACCAGAGATAGCAAAACAGCCTTCCTTATGGGACTGACTCTCTTCCCTCTTCCCCTTTGCCCCTCCTCCCCTTCTCTCTCCATCCCTTCCTCCTCCTCCTCCTCCTCCTCCTCCTCCTCCTCCTCCTCC
>CABHPR010131431.1:0-22087 GCA_902168415.1 Peromyscus melanophrys
ACACACACACACACACACACACACACACACAAATTCATAGATCCTATTTGTAAATACTATACCACTTTCCCAGATGCCTTGACTTCTGCACACTTTGGTGATTAATAAAGTTCTGCACATGTTGTATTTAAAATTCTATAACTGTTGCCAAGTCAGTCTTCTGTGATATTGAACAGTGTGATATACTCTGGGCAGCTGCCCAGCCAGTGTGGGTCTTATGAGCTCAAGGCGCCCTGTCCTTACTCAGACCCCTTTCTGGTCTGCCCATTTGTTCTGCTTCCTCTTCTCATTGCAGGCTTAGCACTCTGTGCCTTGGTAAACATGTACTTAAAGTTAATTGGCCTGAAACATACAGCACAGATGAGACTCAAGCCAGCTGCTTTGATCGCAATTACCCAATTGATTTCTTTTCTCATGTTGAATGACTATAGACTTTTGAAATACAATGACTGACAGTATAATAAAATTCCTAAGTGGGTCATCTTATTTTTTCAGCAATTTAAAATGTTTTTCTTCTTCATTAGAAGTAGCTTAACTTGGAGTTGGTTTCGTGTTAAGTTTTTAGTTCTATATTGAGAAGAAATAATCACCTGTTGTCACTGGTCTTTCAGTTTTAGAAACATAAGCAAAACCTGCCAGCATAAGCCAAACCATTATGGAGGGACTGCTTAAATAAAAAACAGTTTATATCTTGGTCTTGGATAGGTGACAGTGGGAATGCGGGAGTCAACTGCATGTCTATCCTGAGTCTGAACTGTATATTAAATACATTTGATGTTGGATGATAGCTCAGCACACTCCTTTCTCTGAGACCCACACAACATTATTGGGAGAGGTTCCTCATGGGCTGTCACAAGCTCTGCATCCATCTATTCTCTATGTGTACAGAATTCTAGCTACATCATTTCCTCCCGTAGATTATAAGGGACAGACAGGTCCTTAACACAGTCACCACTAGGTACATTAAACTAGCTGAACATGGGGATTTTCAGGGTACAGTTTAAATAGACCTACAGAATCAGTCTCTACATGTTGGAACAGCAGCAATGCTTCCTGTTTCCTGCTCACTGCTCTGATAATCAGCTTCCTATTTGACAAGACAAAGAAATGTTACTGCAGCCTATGAGCGTGCTACGTGTGAAGAGAGATCAAACAGAAGCAAAAGGAGAGATCTTCATTCTATTGAACAACAAGTTTCAACTTGCGGCCTCTCTGTTCACATCATCACAGGGCATAGGCCATCACACATCTCTCCCAAAGACTGTCTCCCCATAGCCACTCAATACAGTATGTTGACTGGTGTGGTCCATACTGTGTGCAGACTGTGAGTGCAGTCAATGTCGACAACTACTTCATAACAGCTAGCAATCAGAGTACTCAGGCTCAGGCTGTGTTTTTAACACAATATGGCAGCAGTACAATTTTTGCACAGACATGCATTTAAATTAGTGCAAACACCACTGGATAATGTTTTGATTTAGTTGTGCTCATCAACATACATGGGAGGGCTGGCTCTTGTAGCTCTGACCTATACAAATAAACTGTTATGTGACTCATCCCCAATTCACTAGCAGAATGACAGGGTCAATTTCATGTGAAGAGTTACTCCTCCTTGTCCTAAGAAACATATATTTTCTTAGTTTCTCCCAATCTGACATCCTTACCTCAAATTTTCATACTGGAACAATTAGCTGTAATTGTCCAACACAGAATCCCACAGTCTAAATTAATATGGGATTGTCTAGATCAGGTTGCCCTGTGGAAATACCTATGCAGAGTTAGGGATTATCTTGATTATATTAATTGTTGTGGGAGAACCTGCCCATTATGGGTGGCACCATTCCATAGGCAAAGAGTCCTGGACTTTTTAACAGTGAAAAAGTGAGCTCAACACTGTCATGTATTAATTCATGGCTCTCTGATCTTGGTTGTGATAGATCTGGAACTGTGAGCCAAAAACTCTCTTCCTCCATTAAGTTGCAAAAATTGAAATGGAAGCTGACACAGGAGGATTTTAAATTGATTGCAAGGAAAATAATTACTACAAAGCAAAAGAAACATATGTGTGTATATTTATTTCAACATATTAATACTAGATTATTTATTATATACAGGGGTTAGTGTATTAAATAAAGCATGGAAGATTAAGCATTTGTTGTCAATGTGGGTGTTGAAGTGTGAGTGATGTCAGTGACTATCTGCCCCTTTCTGGTCCTTGCTTAGATGAATTTTGGTCCATGTACACATACATTTCTGTCATCAGCTGTCCTACCTCAGTCTCACCCTCACCTCAGCTTAACTCACATAAAAGAAGAGAAATAAGGTTTCCACAATAAAAGTTGTTTGGACATAAAGAGATTTTACAGCTCTTTTGAAACATTCCCTGATTTTTAGCCGGGCTTCTTAAATGCTTAGCCTTTCTTCTTCAGTTATTTTTCTGCATGAAATTAGAATAGAAATAACACTGAAGCTCTGTGAATAGATAACTCATCTATTACTGTAGAAGGATTCATGATAAGTACTTGGCATTACTACGTACATTGAAGATATATAATTTTTATTTTAGGGATGTGTTCTTCCCCCTAAATTATTATGCCCTTATCCATAGCAATGAAGTACTATTATAGCTAAGGACAGTTCAGCAAGCACAATAACTAACTTCTAGGTTAGTACCAATGTCTGTATGATAAAAAACAAAGTGAGGTCTCATAATAAATATAACATTATGAGAAAAAAGAAATAAAACAAGCAATAAAATAAGCCTAAAATATCAAGATTTATAACCCAAAGAAGTCACAGTTAAATTGTTTTAAAATATCCAAAATTGATGGCTGAGAGCTACCAGCCCTATGTCAAGTAAGAACAGCTTGATTTAACAAGTACAAAAATATCTATTCATTACCACTCATTAGCCCAGAAGTGCACTTAAGATATGGAAACAACATGGGGAAACAAAATTAAGCAGAAACGGTAGAAAAACCATGCCACATCAGCCAGCACAGCTCAGCACAGGAAAGAGTTCCTCAGACTACGAGCTCTCTTTCTAGAGAAAAGGAACAGAGTGCCTGGGAGAGAGCTCTGTGCAACCATGACCTCAGCCACTTATGTGAAGTTACTCAACCACTCTGGCCCCCAGTTGCCACCTATACAAAGACACATATCTAAAAGACTCCATTCAGCTAGGAAACACTCTGGAGCCTCAAAGCATCCAGTGTGAAGATTTCATAGTTCTTGTGTGCTTCTGCGGATCTGATTTGCCTAAATTTCATGTTGAACTATGAAAGGCATCAAATAGCCAAACACAGTTCTGAATAAGAACAAAGCAGGACATCACACTTCCAACTTCAAACTCTCTCGCAAAGCAACAATAATCAAAGTAGCATGGCAGAGGTGTAGAAAGCAACGAAATAAGCCACTGGACACAACAGAGTACCCAGAAGCAAACTTCCTGGCAAATAACCAATGGGAAAACACAATGAGGATAGAAAGCAATTTCTTTAGTTTTGAAAAACTTTGTTGTTTTTAAGGGCAAGAGAGGCAGCTCGGTGATCAAAATCATGTGTTGTTCTTGTAGAAGAGCAGGGCTTGATTCCCAGAATGCACATGGTGCTCAAAATTGCTAATAACTCTAGTTCCATAGGATCTAATGCCTTCTTCCTGCCTCTGTGGGCACTGCACCCATGTGGTGCACATACATTCATGGAGGTAAAATACATGTTAAAAATAGAAATGAGAGCTTTTAATTATGTGTATCTGTGAGTCTGTGTGTAGCATGTGAGTTCCGGTTCCCACAGAGGCCAGAAGCTTTGGATACCCTGAAGCTGGAATTACAGATGGTTTGGGATCTGCCCAACATGGGTGCTGGGAACCAAACTGAGGATTAGGGAACAATTTATTCAATAAACAGTACTGACAAATCTATGCGCATACAGGTGAAAGAACAAAATCAGAAACTTGCATAGCATACACAAAAGTCACCTCTAAACAGGTTAAGTCTTAGACATAATCTTTAAAAACATCTAAAGAAAACAAGAAAAAAACCTATGTGTGTACATTTTCAGGAAAAAAAACCCTTTTATTTAGACTTCTTGATATTGGACTGAGCTCTTTGCTAAGACATCAAAGCACAGGACACAAAAGCAAAAGTGAATACATTTTAAAATTCTGTACACAAAAAGGAAAAGTGAAAGTGAAAATACAATTTGTGGAGAAGGAAAAATTTCATGCAACCCACACTCCAGATAATGGATTAATGTTGAAATCAAATGAGTAGCACATTATAACTCAATACTAAACGTGTTTTTAATGGGCTAAAAGTCCAAGCATGTATTTCTTCATAGAATAAATATCAAATGGCCGACGGGCCAATGAAATGATGCTAATGTCACTAGGCACCAGGGAAATGCAAGTCCAACAGGAAATGGACTATCTTATCGCAACTTTTAGAGGAATCCTTACCAAGACCATAAAGGCAATGGCTGTTGGTGGGGATGGAATCCCTGTACCATTGCTAGAAATGTAAATTAGCTATGAGGAATAATTCGAAAACTAAAAGCCAGGGCTGCCTTACATTCCAGCTCTATGTTGCCCAGTTATTTAGCCAATAGTATTGAAAATAAAGTCACAAAGTGATATCTGAACTCCTCTATTCTTCCCTGCATTTTTCCAAAAATCCAGAAGGTGGGCCAGCAAAATGGCTCACAGGATAAAGGCACTTGCTACCAAGCCTAACAGCCTTAGTTCTATCCTCAGAATCTACACAGTAGAGAGAATCAACTCTTCCAAGTTGTCCTCTGACCTCCACATACCCACCATACATGCATACCTACACACAGATACAGACACATACAAAGTGGAAATAATTACATATCTACTGGTTGATAAATATTTTAACTTATATAATGGAATAAGAATATGTATGAATGAAATCCTGCCCTCTGAAGGAATATGGATAGACTTGAAGGACATTCTTCTAAGTAGAATAAATCAGATACACTAAGGCATTTACATGTTAGCTCTCACCAGCAAATTCACAGGAGCAGTGAACAGAATGTTCATTGGCAGGAACTGTGGGGGAGCTGGGTATGGATAATGTCTTGTCTGTGTAAGGAATAAATCTTGGAAATCTAACATGGGCACTGTATTTTCTGATGATAACTCTATCATATTCTTAAAATCTGTAAAGTGATAAATTTTAATTTCAATATTTCTCACCCCCCCCATAATAGGCAAAAGGTATGATACCCAACTGGGATAGAGTGGTCATATCACACTCTATATCTGAAGAACATCATTTTGTACTAAGATGCTGTTCTGTCTCTAGCCCATAAGACCAACTGAGAGGGGCATAAACTGTGTGTTATACCATGATCAAGTTGAATGTTGAGCCACACCAACTAACAATAAAATGAAAAGCTAGGGATTCAGAGAAGTAATTCAGAGGAGACCCAAAGTAACTGGCAGTGTGGTGGGGAATGCTCTCTGCTTCAATACTATAGAAAAGTAGCTTTGAAGGGACCCATCCACTTTTCAATTCTTATTTCAGCTCCTTAGTCCTTTTTTCCATCCAGCCTTGTCTACTCAGCTTATGGTCTATTCTATGGAGTGAAGTATGGCTCACAGTCGATTGTTCTTTATTATAAGTTTGTTTTTTGCTAATAACTACATTAAATTATCACAGTGAATATAAATATATATAATTTTATGTGCCCATTCTCTCTCTCTCTCTCTCTCTCTCTCTCTCTCTCTCTCTCTCTCTCTCTCTCTCTCTCTCTCTCGCTCTCTCTCTCTCGCTCTCTCTCTCTCGCTCTCTCGCTCTCTCGCTCTCTCTCTCTCTCTCGCTCTCGCTCGCTCTCGCTCTCGCTCTCGCTCTCTCTCGCTCTCTCTCGCTCTCTCTCGCTCTCTCTCGCTCTGTGTGTGTGTGTGTGTGTGTGTGTGTGTGTGTGTGTGTGTGAAGGATAGAAACTTCAATAAGCCTAATGCAATCGTAATCTTAGCCCAAACAGGCCCTTCTTCAAAAAGCCAGTCCGTTCGAATATGAAATAGAATATTAAACACACGGCCTATAGAGAAAAGTTCCATCCAGAGAAGCTCAATATATAATGCATATAAAATATTTAACAACCTTAATAAAGAGTATTTAAAAGACTAAAAAGCACAGAAAAGTGGAGAAGACAAATGTGTAAGAAACTGCCTGAGAGTCAAGAGGGCAGTAGTGATAAGGGCCAGATATTAAGCTCTTAAGAGGAAACTGAAGCTATTATGGGCAACTGAAATTACTCTGCAAAGATTACAATATGTATAAAAAACTATATTGATCAAAAGGCAAACCTCTTGGTTTTGTTGGCTGATGCGGCCTTTCTGTAAAGGGTCCCTCTCTCTGAGAGAGTCACAAAGGATGCAGTAGCCACTCAGGAAAAATGGAGAAGCCCTGACAATTGGATCTCATGTGGGATCATGTCCAATGACTCCACTGCAGAAAGGAGAAGATGAGGCAGTCACAAGGACCAGCATCATCAGCAACAGCTGTGGCAGTGTGAGCTGTGAACCTGGGGTGTAGGCACACTTGCATGTTATCCTGAGCCTTCTATTCTAGAATGGGTTCTGAGAGACTCTGGAGGGGATGGAACACATGTCTGTCCCAGGCAACAAGGTACAGCAGCCACTGGACTTGCCTAAACCAGACACCAGGTACTCTAAACAATTGCTGGCTAGACAGAGAGACCGAAGAAAAGGAAGCAGCCTTAAATAAGGATTTTAATAACCTTCAATTCCTGTTCTTGATGAGAATCCTTCATTAAAATCAGACCTTCGTACCCCGTCTGTGAAAGGCCATCTGAGCACAAATAAGCAGCTTGTAGACACTAGTTTTACTAATGCTGAAATCAGTGCATGAGTATGTCTGAGAGTCAGGGAAGCATATAGAGAAATTAGTTAAGAAACCAATAAAATATGAGAAGATGCACAGAAGGAAAAGAAAAATACATCCATCTTTATTTGAATGGAAAATTCCCAAAAAGATAACTGCAAAGCAAATACATAAACCACATCAGGACACAGAACACAAGTCCCTGTATATAGTTTCTACTCTATTGCTTTATACTTGGAGTGGATAATTGGAAATGAAATAGAAACAAAACTGTCGCCATTGAAACAGATGAAATATTTGGAGATAAATTTAACAAACTATGACAGCATTCCCATATTAAAATTTTGCAAGCATAAGATAAATGAGAAAAGTTATTGAACAGAAACATATACTGTACTTAGAAATCAGAAGTCAATGACAGGAGGGCCTCGATTCCATACGATTTTACTTGGACATTCCCAGCAATCCTGATTTAAAATTACACTTAGATATTATAGTAGATATTACAGAACAAATTCTGAAATGTCCATTGAGAGCACAAGATTCAAAATTGGGCAAGGTGATGTAATTCAAGAAATCCACAGATGTCTGGGAAGAAGACTTATTTATTAAGGGATGAAATGGGGATCACACACTCATGAATACAAAATGAAGTGACACCGTTGCCTCTTCATCTCCCAGGGAAAGATAAGGAAAGCTCCAGACCAGTTTGCCAAACCTGTATTTCAGGAAGCCTTCCACCAAGAGAGCTCGCTACCCCTCTGTCTTCCCTTTTAAGAGGTCACATAAGCAGGCAAGAAGCACCACCTCTATCTGGACAGCTGGCCCAAGATCATGGGGGGAGTGAATTCCCACTACAGTGATGTGAAAATTAAGACTGACAGGTGCTCCAGCAAGATGGCTCACAAGGTAAAATTGTTTGCCTTAAAGCTTGATGACCTGAGTTTGAATCCTGGGCCTCACATGGTAGGAGAGAAGTAACTCCCTAAAATTGTCCTCTGACCTCCAAATGGACACCATGTTACATGTCACACACACACACATCAAATAACTTTTTTAAGAATAAAATTAGAGATCTTACACTACCAGATTCTAAGTACTGCCACGTGTTACGATTAATCAAGGCTGGGCGATAATTGAAGAAAGGATATTTATCTATTATGTATCTGAATAGAAAGAGAGTCACAAACATTCAGTCAGGTGATTTTTGTTAAAGCTGTGAGGATATTCAAAAAAGAATGAGAAGCCTTTAAAAGGAACAATGGTGAAATGAGTGGGCAACCGTATGAAAGTGCTGTCCAGCTGAGCATTCAAACCACATGATTCAGTCAACTCAAAATGGGTCAGAAGTCTATGTGTAAATCTATAGCATGCCTAGAGAAAAGTCTTACAGGATGTGTGTTTGTCAAAGTTTAATTGTGTACAATAAAGTATGCTTTCAAAATATAACCACTATGGATACATTTGACCTATTCAAAACAAACTTTCCAATTTTCAAGTGTGTTAACAATGAGTGAAAGTGACACACTGAGAGAAAGTACTTGCAAAGCACAGAGCTAGAGCTGCACGACCATTGCATGCATTCACAATTCAGGACTAAAAGGGTAAACATTCCAGTAAAATCCAAACAACACATTTATACAGACAGCTGACCAGAGGAGGGAAACTAAGCACAACTTAGAATCAGGATGCAAATTGGAAACAAGGCTACCTGCCACAACACAGCAACCAGAGTCCTAACACAGATGGTTAGAAAACTGTGGAGCAGTGTGAACTGTCAGAAGGAGATGGTGAGTGTGCTGAATAATACAACCATTTGGGAATTAATTTAGAAATTTATTATAAAGTTAAAAATACATTTACCTTATGATATAGTGGGATAAAAAATATCTTCTATCTTGGAGGGACACTCTTTAAGACATAAAATGCTCTAAAGAGAGGTAAAACATTCTATCCTGTGAGGAGGCACATTAAAACTTAAGAAGTAAACAACACAAAAGTATCAGGAAGTTCCTGAAGCTCACCAAATTCACTACATTTTTCCCTTTCCAAGCCAATACAAACAGTAAGGACTGCTGAAAAATACTCAGACTGAAAGAGCCACTTGGAAGGGAGCTACCTTAAAGGGGCACACTCCAACCTACAGCTTTGTCTTCAAGCCATACAGTGAACTTTTGGTTTTCAACTTTCATGAGCCATTACTGTGCCGGGGTGGGCTTTTGGTGATGCAGCTGAGTTATTTCTGAGACTGTAGTGACAGGACCTCCAAAAGTCAAGAAAAACAGGAAACAGCCACACAATGCTGGTTAATACCCTTGAGTATGGGCTCAACTCCACCACATCTCTCCCTCAATATCAAATGCTTCTGTCTACAGCAAAGACTTTCACTAATCTCTAGGGAGTGACATTTTATCTCTGGCAGTCACCATCTAGATTGTGTTTTAGATAAATCACCCAGATGCTCAATGACATCCAGGATTGTGGGTAAGTTTTGGGGTTGCTGGAATAAAATTTCCTAGAATATAGATATAATACCCAAATTCTATGGGAGACAAGAAATTATAAAATACAGACGTGAGAGTTCCCATAAACACATCTAATGCACATGTATGAATATGCTGCATGTGTGCATCATTATTCCTAGGCCTAAAGTCAGTTCCTTGTATATTAAAGAGCGATCACTACTGCCATTGTATCCTAGATCAGGAACAGGAAAAGGTACCCATACTGTAGCTCAGATTCTAGTTTTGAAGACTACTCATGGACTACTATTTGGTCTTTAAAAAAAAAGAAAGAAAGAAAATTTGGAGGATAGAGAGAAGGCTTGGTTAGAAGCACTTGATACTTTTACAGAGAACTGGGGTTTGGTTCACACACAGGTTTCCTCACCACCATCTGTAACTGCAGTTCAATGGGATCTGGCACTCTTTTCTGTCCTCTGTGGGCAGCTTTGTGAATGTGGTACACATACATCTATACACACACACACACACACACACACACACACACACACACACACACACACGAAGGAGAGAGGGAGGGAGGGAGAGTTGGAAGGGAAAGATAAGAAGGAAAATTCTGCAAGATATAACAATATGGAGGAATCTTGAGGACACCACACTGCCTGATATAATCTGTAACAGGAAGGCAGCTGTTGCATGGTTCTTATATGAAGCATCTAAAACAGCCTGATATTTAGGACTGGGGGTGGAGGTGTTGTCTTCAGGGTCTGGAGGAGGCAAAATAAGCAGTTATTAACCATTTCAAACAGGATTTGAATTAAGCAAGAAGAACAAGTTCTACCCATCATTGGACTTACAGTAAAAAAAAAAGCTGTAATAAAAATTTGGACAATTAAAATATAGTAAAAGTATGAATCTCATGTTTATTGTTCTTATGATAGAGTAAAATAAAATAGATGTAAAAACCATAAGAAAAGTAAAAGACATCAGTCATCCAGGAAAAAAAGTCTCAACATGCAAGGAAGACAATTGGCTTCTAATGTCTAAATGTTAACTAATGAAAGACAAAGATAGAGAACCCAGTAGAAAAATGGAAAACTGGAACAGACAATTCACAAAACCAGAGATGAATGTGACAAATGCTCAAGTCACTCATTTATGGAGAAATGCAAATTCAAAACACACAGAGAAAACATTTCTCACCTGTCACATTGGCACACCTTTTTAAACATGGACTGAAAACAGTCTGCTTGCTGGGCTGTCAGGAAAAGGGCACTCTCAAATATTATTGATGAGATTGCAACTCTCTCAGCACATCTAGAGGGAAACTCCCCAGTACTTAAAGGAACTGAGGCACACAGGCACTTAGCCTCTGCCTCAGTGATCAACCCTATTTCTGAGAATCCACTCTGGAGGCCCAGAATCAGTGGCACAGAACTGCAAATGGCCTTGGTACTTTGCAGTGCTGCTGGTAGTTAAAGCCATCAGAAGCAACCTGGATTCCCAGTGGGTAGAGTGCATTTGTATAGCAATAGTCCTTGAGTGTATAAGCATGTGTTGCTGCTACACAATGGAGAACTATTCAGCTGCTGAAAAATATTGTCATAAGCTGTAATTAAGTAGTTTTTACCTGAATGTGTGTTAAGCAGACAAGGCAAAGCCCAGAGTCCTGTAGTACATTATCATATATGTAACGAAGACGCTGTGAAGGTTCAGCCATATCTGTAGGAAAAACAAATTAGAAAGTGTACAGAGTGATGATTTTCTACAGGGTGAAAGAGAAAGGCATAGAAGGAGGGATGGAGTAGGAAGCAGTCATAAGAGGAAGGAAGAAAGAAGTCTCTAAATGTAAGGTAGTTCTGACTCATGTCTGTAGGAAAGTTCCGCATATCCTTTGAAGACCCAAACTAAATAATTAAGAGTGAGTGTGGACTGTAAAAATAAAATATGAATGCTAACAAATTATTATGTCCTGACGATGGCATTGCTGTGATGAAAGAAAGGGAAATGTAAAGAAAGAAAGAATGTAAAGCTGAATAGAAAAGCAGTTGAGTTCTGAGTTATCTAGTCAGCTGACCTAGGGGAAGGAGTGAGCAATTTTGAAATTATGCTATATTAAGAGCTGAGGCCGTTCTGTTGGATAAGAAAAGCTGAAAGAACAGAGTGAACAATATGGTAGTTGGAGTCTTCTACAACCATGCAAGTAAAGTACAGAAAGACATGGACACACAAGCTGGGGGCGGAGGTCCGTATACATAAAACTCTCTTCTGATAAAACGTGAGCCATTATATGCTGGGATTTTTCCTGTCTTACATATAAATCAAAGATATGGGTTGACTCAACAGCATCCTCCTCTTTGCAGGGCTTCTGCAAAATACTGTCTGCTTGCCCATGCTTAAATCCCTCATCTCTCTGTTAAACATATGACAATAACTTGACTTCCACCTCTCATTTCTAAAGCAAAAGAGAGAAAGCGAGAGAGAGAGAGAGAGAGAGAGAGAGAGAGAGAGAGAGAGAGAGAGAGAGAGAGAGAATGAAAAAAAAAACACTCAAGCTAACATTCCCAGAACTGGCTATATTCTGTAGTTCAAGATGAATTCCATCTTATTGAATCAGCCAAGCATTCAACGTCTTCATGTAGAGGTTGAAATAGCTCTCTTAACCAAGGGACTTTGAATTCATCATTTTGCTCTTTCTTTACACCTGCCCTAGCAGCAGCCTTTACCCCTTACACACAAGGCAATTGCATCCCACAGGGGGTTCAGGCCAATTACATCAGAGGTTTGTCATCTCACAACTCACCAAGAAAGAACTTGGAGCTGAGAGCTTCTAGCAGCAGCATCCCAAACACCAACTTCTAATTGTCTTCCCTCCTCCTGAACAAGTGGAACACTACCTATTTCCTCTCCCTTTGCCAACTTACAGAGGTAAGTTCACATTTTAAAGGTAAAATTTCTATTAATATAATATAAATTTAGCATGGTAGATTCTGGTAGGTAAACACTCTTGGTACTACCACAGGTAAGGGCGAGGGGCTGAAATATCACAACCTTCCCCAAGCAGGTTTGGCACCTAACATCTCTAGGTGGTCATAAGGGCTACTCTAGATCACCACTACTCATTCTTCTGTTTTTAAGGTGGAACTTTGAACCAATGGAACCATGTAGTAATATATTCTATAATGTACATTATATTAGCAAATTGGCATGTGTTATCTGAGCTCACTGAAAACTTAACTCTGGAAGCAGGATTACCTCTTCCAGTTTGAAACACAAGCATGTTTGTTTCAAAGTGTCCTCTAAGCTCTGGCAAATGGGTAGTTCCCCACATCTGTGACAGGGAGCAAAGAGAACTGAAAAAAAAAAAGTAGCCCAAGAATCAAGACATGTTCTTGAGAACAGCTGGAAGGTGAAGCATTTCCAGCAGAGGTTACACGTGTGTATGCAATAAGATAAAAGTGTCTGCAGAGAGAAGGGGAAGCTGAAGCTGAGCCATGGGAAGCTCAGTTGAGGGGAGAAAGCTCAACCTGGACTTAGGCTGCCTCAGTTCTGCTGGATGTAATGAGTGCTCAAAATGACTTGATGATGTCGTCTCCACCTGCTGTCATTTGTCCTTTTGCATGGAACCCTCCCCAAAGAGGACACTTCTGTGGCCAGAACTCTCAACTGGGGCATGTTAGCTGACTACTTTAAAGACATTTGTTGCAGGATATTTGATCACACTGTGAAACCCGAGAATGTGCTAATAAAATCACCCTTTAATCAGGGGGTGGGGCCAGCAACTAGTTGACAAGAGTTAGCCACAGAGAGGACAGAGGAGCAGAGAAGATGGATAGAGAGACACATAGGAAGGAATAGGGAGGGACTTGGAGTTCCATGATCTTTTTGGTTATGGCTGGAGAGATGCTCTCGTGATGGCCACAATGAAGGTCAGCTTGTTGCTTCTCAGCCTCTCTGAGCTAGCAGGTTTTCACCCCAACATCTGATTCCAGAGTCTTTCTTGATAAATAGAATGATAGAGACTTAGTTAAAAACTACATTTGGCAGCAGTGGCAGAGCTAGTGTGTGCTGTTGGACTAAAAATCCCACCAGGTCTCGACCTGAGAGACCAATGCTGACTGCAGGGTCATGGGGCTACAGATAATAGTTAAAATGTCAGTAGATGCAGGTGCAGTCTCTAAGACAAAACAAAACAAAACAAAACAAACAAAAAACAGGCCTTCCTCATGCATTTCTGATGAGCTCACTACTTATTATATAACAATATTAATCATTCAAACTCAAATATATGGCTATCACAGACCATTCTCTGGTCTGTATAGAACCTGTTGTCTAGTTTTGAAGTTTCTCCTGAGATTGCTGGTGCTGCTTTATTGTAATAGGATGTAGTTCCTTTTCCTTGAGAGGTAGCTTTCTTCATGTGGATACTCTGAAGCCTTGCTTTAAATTAATTTTTAACTACAAAGGAAGTGTATATACTTTAGTGTATGACCTACACCACATACATTTTGGAACGTCTGAGTCACACTCGTGTATTTATACAGTCTGCTGTCACATTGAGTTATTTTGTTTTAGTCACACTTTGGGTTCAATGTCCCCACAGAAACTCCTATTGAAATTTAATCCCCATTGCAAGATAGGAAGAGATGGAAACTTAATACACCAGTACATTTGCAAATGGAATATTCGAGAGTGGATTAAGGTTAAGTGAGACTATAAAGGGGATAGAGCCAAGGGGACTGTGGCTTCCTGACAAGCCTGGGAGATGCCTGAGCTAGGACATTCTTACCTTATGACTCCTAGCGTCAAGTTGGGGTCTTGTAGAGACTCCACAGCATGAAAGGCCCCCTTGGATACAGCCAGCCTTTCTTCATGAAAAATGACCCAGCCTGTGGCATTCAGTTACAGTAATAAAAACAGGACAGAGATGGGGTATAGATATAATATATTTTGATGCAAAAAAATATATGTTTGCTTTGGGCATTTTCTAGAATTGGAATACTGGCCCAGTAAGTGTGCATAATTTATTGAAATGGCAATTTTTCTTGCAGTGGGAATCAGTTTCCCACAGAGGTTCTTGTCCTCACGAATACTTGCTAAGTCCTGTGCTCTTATTTAAGCCATGTTGATGAGTTTTAATTCCCCTCCCTGTAACATTTCAGAGTTCAGAATTTTTACCAATGCACTGCGTACTTGTAAAAATTCCTCCACCCAACATTTCCATGAGCTGATGTGTCACGTTTGAGAGCTCATGAGAATTCTTTATAAATCCTGTCTGCCCTTTGTCAAATATGAGAGTAACTAATATTACTTGTCACTCTGAGTATTCATTTGAACTCATTTAATAAAATATGTTTGATAAGAAGTATTAGTTGAGTTAAATTGATCAGTATTTTCCTTTAGATTAATCTTTTAAAAAAATTACCTTGTTTGAGAAATCCATGTCAAACTTACTTTTGTAAAATGCATGGTTCTGAAATAGATGTTTACATGTTGTTTGACATGTGAAGCCTTTCCTAACCAACATTCAATCTGTCTAGTGACGTTTGTTTAAAAAATTATCTTTTCTATCCTATCCTGCAGTGTGATTCTTGCTGAAAGTGAAATCACACAATATTGGGAAGTTTATCCTGTCTGTTCAGTTCTCTACCTATGCCAATACCACAATTTAAATGAATCTGCCTTTCTAACAACCTTGTTTGGTGTCAAAAGTTCTTCAATTTTGTTCTTACTCAATTTTAGCCCTTAATTGTCATATGAATTTTATAGTACACCAGTGTCAATAAATAATGATACAAGTTTACAAATGAGCATGCCAATCCCTTCTGGGCTTCTCATTGGTGCAATACCTAATATTTAAATCAGTGTGTCCATAAGTGTAGGTCCCATGTAAGATATTTGACATATTATTGCCTCAAATACAAAAGTTTATCTGTTCCTTTTTGTAAAGTTTTTTTGTTTTTTTTTTAATCATATCAACTGCATTTGGTATGTTTCTGCTTTTCAAAATTGTACATTATTGTTAAATGTGTTCATAGTCACCTGTTGCTTTACAGCACAAATAGTATACTTAACACTTTCTAATTGCTTGTTATAGTTTGAATATGTAATGCCCCCAGCAAGACTGTGTGTTGTACTGGTCCTCAGGGGGTGGTGCTAACTTTTTGGGAAGGGATGGAATTTGAAAGGGGGTCTCACTAGAGGGAGACCACCACTAGAAGCATGCTTTTGAATGATCTACTTGAATCCTTGTCCCTTCCCTTCTCTCTGCTCTCTGTCCATCTTGAAGTTAGTAGCCCCTAACACATGTTTGTTCACACCACTAACATGCTAAGCCTCACCACAGGGACAGTCAACACAGCTCTGACCCATGGACTGAGGCCTCTGGAGCTGTGAGTAGTGAGTACAGCTTTACCTACTCAGGCTATGTCAAGAATTTTTCATAGGGACACGAAGTCTGAGAAATACACTCACTATTGATATGTAGACATACAGTCAATAGTGAGGCTGACTTTATGTTAGGTTTACGTAAACTCTCACACTTACAATTCCGTTACACTATATAGTCTTTGGGGTGTCTAAAAGTTATACTTTGCTTCTTACTTTCAAATCTTACCACCTCTTATTCCCTTTCTATATTTTATTTCTCTGGCTTTGTTAGTACCGTGCTGGGTAGAGATGGTGAGGGTAGGCATCCTTTAAACACGGGACTTAGCAGAACATTTCCTATACTCAGTCATCGAGTGTAAATCATACTATGGTGTCTCTTGTACCATAATAGTTATAAGATTAAAAGAGTCTTTTCTTCATACTGCATAAATGTATTTTTACCTATAACTGCTGACCTTCAATTCAGAATATGGATTTTTGCATTTGGTAATATGATTATTGCTTTCTCCTTTGTTTATTGAATAGAATTAATTGATTACCAAGTGTTAAAAACATGAAAAATAATTAGAATTATGATTAATGATTTACTTATATTGGCAAATTTAATTAGGCACCATTAAAGAAAACTTAAATCTATTTTCATGAGAGAAATTAGCTTGTAATTTTGAGTTTTTTTTTAATCTTTTTACATCCTTAACAGATTGTCATGTTCAGACAAACAAAAAAGTCTAGAAACATCTCCTCTTCTTCCTCTTTCTCTTTTTTCTTTCCTCCTCTTTTTCTTCTTCTACTTCCTCTTTCATCTCTTCTTCCTTCTTCTCTTGCTCTGCCTCCTCTTCCTCATCCTCTTTCTCCTTTCTACAAAGGATGGAAGAATAAGTATTCCTCATACTTGTTTGCAAGATGTCAGTAGTGAAGTCACCTAACCTGGGGCTTTCTTTGTAGAAGGCATTCAGTTACCTCATCAGTGCCCTGACTAGAGAAATTTCATGGTTCTTCTACTTCTCCTTGAGTTAGTAATCACTTGGTGAGAAATTAGGAATTTATATAATTTATCCTAAATTATAAGTAGTTGGCAAAATATCCTCAGTTTCTTATGTCTTCAAGACTTCCAGTCATCATTTGGTAATGTGATGTTGAATTTCATGCATGAGCTAGTGATTATTTATTAGTCATTTCAGAGTTTATCCATTTATCCATGTTTACTAAAGATTTTGAACAGTCAACATTATGCTCAGTTACATCTATTTTGTTTCCTAATTTTATTTGACTATTTTCATTATTTCCTTCCATCATGCTTTCTATGTTATCCTTTTTAAAAAATTCTTTAAAAATGCACTTAGATCAGTGACTCCCAGCTTTGCTCTATTGCAGCGGTTCTCAAACCCTTTGAAGGTCGCATATCAGATGTTTACATTCAATTCACAACATAACAAAATTACAGTTATGAATTAGCAGTGGAATAATTTTATGGCTAGGGGTCACCACAACAAAAGGAACTGTATTAAAGGGTCACAGCATTAGGAAGATTGAGAGCCATTGCTCTACTGTATTTAAGTTCAGATGATAGATTTTCCTTCCACTTCAAAGATTTTTTTTTGTCTCTAGAGAGAGTTGATATGTTTTCTTTCTAATACTATCACAATATTTCTGAGAATCATTGTGGGTTTTCTTTTTTTTTTCTAGATTTCTCTTACCCACTTAGAGTTACATCATTATGAGCAAACAAGATTCAGATTTTCCATATGTACTATGGGAGTCAACACCTCATCACTGAAACAGAAGTAAGTTTTGGCTCCTTATTTTTACAGTTACTTTTCCCTAAGGTGTAATTTTTACATTACTAGAAAGCCTATCCAGCAATTTCCCATCTATGCTCCCCATTTAATTAATAGGGCATTGAGCACATTTGCCACAGCTAAAGACTATATTCTATATCATTTCTTTTCTAAATTTTCTTCTCAATATATTTATCATTTCTCATCAGCAGCATTTATAGAGCACTTGCCCTTTGAGTAGGATGCACATTCAATTTCTATCTACATAGTAGGTTTCACAATTAGTCTGGTGTTTATTTCCTATCCAAACTATTGTAGCTCTATTCCTCACTTTCTGATGAACCCATCATCTTTATTATGTCATACCAACTTTAGCTATTATTTATTATTGTCAGTGATCTCACTGTACACTGCATGTCTGATTTACTCAAGCCTCATATAAATCATCATTTTTACTTAAGCCTCCCAACATAGATACAGCACTCTAATTTATGTCTCTACCCTTTTTTACCATGTCATTGTCATAAAGACAAAGTGAGAAACATTTATTTCTGTAAACAATGGCAACATTTGCTATAATAATCATTAAGCCTTCCTGCCCATGCCCAGATCCAATGATAGATGTAAATTTGTTCATTGTGAGTTTATATTGCTAGATGTGATAAACAAGGAGTTGGTTGGGAAAGTAAAAATCCATAGTTTCCAAGCAGAAATCCTTCACCATAGCAGAGAATAACAAAAAAGATCAGAGACAGCTATAGTCTTGTGCTTGGGTCAGTGAGGAGTGAGCCAGAAACTTAATATACAGATCCCAGATGTCAGAGAACTGAAGGTCGGTGTCTGACTAGTTTTTATTGTCTACTTGGCACAACCTAGGGTGACCTGGGAAAAGGGAACCTTGACTGAAAAACTACCTTCATCAAATTTGCCTGTGGCTATGGCTGTGAGAGATTGTGTGATGGTTGATGTGGGAGGGCCCAGCCCAACCCTACAAGGCACTACTCCAAGACCCATTGACCTGGGCTGTAGGAGAAAACTAACGGAGGGTGAGCCAGAGAATAAGCCTCTAAGGAGTATTCCTTATGGTTTCTGCCTCAAGTTCCTGCCCCGACTTCCTTTAATGATGGGCCACATATTAGAAATATAAGATGAAGTAAACCTTCTCCTCCTCAAGTTGCTTTATGCCGTGGGTGTTTATCACAACCATGGAAAGCCAACTAGAACAGGGGACTCCAAATCAATTCACTCACTCATCGGGGAGAGAGGGAGACTGGGAACTGTGAGAAACAAAGATCATCATCCTTGTAATAGCACTGTAGACTCAATGAAAACAAGGCAGTTTATTTTCCTGCTTTTCCATGTCTGGCATTAGCCCAGAAGGTCAAGAACTGACTGATGGATCACAGAAGACTCTTCTTAAAACTGGAGTGAGTGACCTGTCTGTCCTCTGTTTCCTCCTTAACCACAAGCAGGAGAGTGTGATCTTCCTTACCTTCTAGGTCTTTCCCTCTGTCTCTTGTTTGCCTTTTTCCTCACTCCAAAACTGTATGAGTTCCTTTCTGCCTTTCCTATCCTGTTTGTTTTGAAGCTTATCAGGCACATGTCCTTGTAGGGAAGCTTTGGCTTTAGCAATTTTTTTTCTTTAATCTGCCGGTTTGGGTGTGAAAGTGGGTGTGTTAGCAGAGTCTGGGTATGGGAGCATTAGCCGGAGCCCAGTGTTTCCATTCATTTGTGGTCTGATCTAAGCTTGCTCCAGGCATGAGTTAGGTGAGGACCCACAGGCTTAAGATGTTTAAACACAGCCTTTGATGTTGGGTGACCTCTGCAGACACGTATATGATCTATGCATTTCTACAGAACAGGTATAGGAAATGGTAATTTGTTGTATTAACTTACAGTTCACTGATGATATATATTGGTGAGAAAAATGTGTTTTATTCATTTTATTGGTCATCTAGTAATGGCGTTTGTAATATATTCCATGTTTACCTGTGTAATTCTCTTTAATTCTCTCAGAGGGACAAACATATTGGAACCAACTTTAACCTAGCATTCCATTCTACCATACTTATAGTTCTGTAGAGACTGGTTGAAACTGGAGTTGTTAGCAAATTAAATGTCCTTTTCCTTTCCCTGCCCCATCTACGGTGGCTTCCCACAACTGTGCTATTTTAAATAGATTGAGTGGGATTGTGTCATGATAATGATGAACCAGCAGAGATTTATTGCACCTTTGTTGATCAAATAACTGTACCACATACAGACGCACAGTGCCCACAACATAATGCTACAGATAGATGCATTCTGTTGTCTTTAAGGGAGAATAACATAATTGTATGAAAGCATACTGTTATTTCCAGGGGAGAGAAATGAACCTGTAAACCAGATATTACTCACTAACAGAATTCAGGGAAGAATTATATAGATATCTTACAGTAAATAAATATGGACAACATGTGACCTGGCTTGTCATGTACTACATGTGAACTAAGAAATTTTATTTTTGGGTTTGTTTTGTTTTGTTTTGTTTTCCCAAAATGAATTTGATTTGTAGAAGACAACGTGGATGTGAGATAAACCGAAAGTTCTTTAGAAACCTTTTGCTGTGACTACATCTACTGTGCTTGGTTCCCTTGCCTGTGCTCAAGCAGGTATGGAACTTAAATGGCTTTTGTCATGGCTTTGCTTTGGCATGCCCCATGGTTTGGATGCAGATCATTCATTTTGCATAGTATTTGCAGTTCCCCTGCAAGTGTGAACTTTATGGGAAATGGGCTCCTATAGGCTTTGAATTTCCCTTTGAAAGAGTACTTCAGAGGTCTAAGCTGTTTCTCAAGGACATTATTTAAATGGCCCTTGGGAGAGAGTTTCAGGTGCAAACTAAGTGCAGAGCTATTTTCGAATTTTTCACTGACAACAGTGCATGTCAGAAACACAAAGGAGCTTCCCCCACACCAGCCAAAGCCTCTCAGTTCTCCTTATTAACAAGTCAGTGGGGTACAATCTCTCCTGGTGCTGATTGCCTGGTCCTTGTCCCCAGATACCCAGCAGCAGGGATAGACTAGCAACTTCAGATTTCCTGTAAATTGTTATACATGTGATTCCTATTGTTTCTAAATCTGGAAGTAGCAAACTGACAAGAAAGTGCCTGCTTTATAAAACTTCAAATGCAAATATGTTCTTTTAATTTTTATTCCTCTATTCTAATTTGTCATAACCAATTAGGAGAACCTATAAGATTCTAAACTCTCAAATTTAAAATGCTTCTTGCTGGAGTCACACACCCTTTCTTAAATAACTGAAGCAGGCTGTTCCTTCAGTCCACAGTGCACTGGGGCAATGTGCTTTACTTATGAGTCATGTGGCCTCTTGTAAGAGAGACTGTCCCCCACTATGTCCAGCAGTGCACATGACCACATATTATTCCCACTCACACCTCCAGAAATCCTTTCAGAGTGCACACAGTATGTTCATTTCAGAGTACATAGTTTGTTCATTCCCAATACGAAGCCCAGGGAAGCTTATGCCAGAGTCAAACTATTTAGTCAGCTACTTGTTAAATTCTCCACTCTAATTCTTGGAAAGACTGTGTTCCCTGAATCACTATACAAACGTGTACACACACACACACACACACACACACACACACACACACACACACATCACACCATACAAACACTATAGACCACGCAGATACACAACACACAAACACATAAAATACCATATATAGATGCACTTAACATACCACACACAAACATATATTAAGTTACACAAATTCATCAAGCCGAACATAAATACACACAGCCTATAGACATAATATTGAAAAGTTTTTGCACCCCAATAAGCCTCTCTGCCAAAGCAGCAATCCAAATCAGACCAAATCAAACCAAATTAGAAAAAGCTCTGGTTTAATGGGTAAAGATTTCCTTGGTGATTCTCTGGCACCCCAGAGATGAGAAGGAGAAGAGAGACTGAAAAACCACTTGTCTGTTTTCTGAGGTACAGTTTAAATACCCTGTGGGAGTGGTCTTGAGCATCTCTAGGGAGGAGCTGTGTTTGGCGATACTTTCTGAGGAGCAGGGTCTGGGCAGAGAGGTGGGGCTTTCACCAGAACAAATATACCACACATATAATACATGACATGTATTACATATAGTTATAAATGTATTTAACACATTTATTTAGTACATCTAATACATAATATTATACATCCTGTTCTGGTGGAAAGCTCTACCTCAGTCCCCGACTCCCCTTGCATCCATGTCCTCAAAGAGTCTGGAATGTTCTGGTGGAAGAGCCACCTCAATCTCCTTCCTCCACCTCTCCCTCTCTCCTCCCCGTTTCCTCTGGGGGGGGGGGCGGCTAGAAAATCATCAGGGAGCATTTTACCCATTAAATCTGGTTTTTTTCTACTTCAGTTTGATTTGGTCTGATTTGGGTTGTTGAGTTAGTGGAGAGGCTCATGGGGTGCAGAAACTTTTCACACCAAACATAATATTTAGTACATTTATTTAGTACATAATATTTAGTACATTCATTTAGTACATATAATACATAATATTATGCACACTCACACACACACACACACA
>CABHPR010131431.1:22097-42535 GCA_902168415.1 Peromyscus melanophrys
ACACACACACACACACACACACACACACACACACACACACACACTGCCATGCTTTAAATGGCATTTCTAAGCTTTGGAAGCTGGTATGATAATATCTTCTGGGCATTCCGATTTCAAGAATTCTTGCTCTGGGGATGTGCTAATGGAATCTGAATTCACAGATTTCAACAGACTCACCAATTCCTGCAGAATTGGTCGATTCAAATTTCATCACTAAAAATAGCTGGTTGGAGAGTTATCAATGGGAACTGTGGCATTGTTCATGATATATTCTGGACTTACAGAAAAATTCATTAGAAAACGTATGTGTGGCCAGGCGGTGGTGGCGCACGCCTTTAATCCCAGCACTCGGGAGGCAGAGCCAGGTGGATCTCTGTGAGTTCGAGGCCAGCCTGGGCTACCAAGTGAGTTCCAGGAAAGACGCAAAGCTACACAGAGAAACCCTGTCTCGAAAAACCAAAAAAAAAAAAAAAAAAGAAAAAAAAAAGAAAAAGAAAATGTATGTGTGTATAATATACACACACACATATATGTGTAGAGAAAGATACATCTCCTACTCACCTAGATTCCTTATATAGATATACTTCCTTCTCACCTAGAATCCTATGGTGTTATTCAAAATAAACCACACACACCCACATTTTATCTCTGTTGTTATCTTATGGTGGGAGAATTTCCCCTAAGCACCTAATAACTCATTGAATAGTTAATCTGATTTCCTGGCTGCTGTTTACTAAGGAAACCCACAGAGGCTGTGCATACTAAGTACTAATTTACCATTAGCATTCACCATTGCTTGTATCCTCATCCAAGCTAGCATGTAGCCTCCTGCTTATTCCTCTCCCCATACTGGGAAAGACTCATAGCTCCAGAGCCACCTTGACTCCTTATCTAGGTGGCTGTTCAGATGTGTAGCAGAAACCATCTGTGAAGTTTGTCCCCACAAAGCTGGAGGTGACATCACTTGGCTATGAAACCATCCCCAGAACTTCCCATCAGCCCACTTCCACAGCAATCAAGTTCAACTTTGCAACATATATGCAGGCTGATGCAGAACTTGGGATTCAAAGTAACCAAACACAGGCTGTGGGAATGAGGAACTCAGTAGAGAGTTTGCCTGGGTGTGTGAAGCCCTAGGCTCAGTCCCCAGCACAACAGAGACAAACAGACAGAGAAATTCACCTAGCACTCATACTAGAAAGCACAATTTCAATGTTCAACTTTTAAAAATTTCTAAGTGATTCATGCTTGTGCCTGCTCCTGACTCTAGCATCTCGAAAAAACTAAACACACAAGGTCCTCACAGTTTGATGATAAGAACAGCTATTTGCAGGAACATGGACAGGTCACAAGACCCCACATTGAGTCAATGATGGCCACATCGAGTCTCACCTAAACAGGGGCTCATGTGTTTCCTTCTCTTTCCTTATTTCTGTATTCAGTTTCCCATTTCATTATTTTTTAGCTTTCTTCTTTCCTACCTCTCCACTTTCTTCCAACCTCATCTCTTCTAAATGCCTGAGCATTGACTATATGTCAAACACTGGAACTGAATATTCAACACTATGGCTATGGAGATGCCGCCCTCCATGAACACAGAGCAGAAATCCAAATAGTGTAGAGTGGTGGTTACAGATAGGAAACTAAAGATGCTTTACTACAATCACACAGGGGGCGGGGTGGCGCGGAATTCCAGCTTCTGAACAACAGAAAACAGGAGGCAGTGATGAAAACAGGAGACAAGGGGTCAGCTCCCCAGATGCCAGAGAGCAACTCAATCCCAGTTCAGTCTTGACTCCTTCTGACACTGTCTTCCTTCCCATATTTGCCTAGGGCAAGCCCCAGTTCTCTGGCATCCCAGTGTTCATCAACACAAGGTAAGCTGCGTGACAGCTGCTAAGAAGGGTTGAAATGCATGGGCTGATGAAAGCTGAATGGGTTTATTCTACACATAGGCTGGATGACACTACAAAAACAGGTAAGAGCTGGGTTTCAAACATTGAGTAGAAAGTTGAGTCCTGGTGAGCTTCCGTTTGTCTGATATTACTTTGGGATGGCCAAAGAGCCAAGGACAGGACCTGGTTTCATCTAAAGCAGACTCTGTTCCCTGGCTATCTGTTTAATTTAGTGCCATAACCCTTGTACCTATAACCAACCTTCTTCTGTGTAAGAGATTTACAGTGTTTAAAGCTATGTGTTGCAATGCTCCTTCTCTTCATAGTCACTTGGATTTAACCTCAGTCCATTCTAGTCTGCTTGTTAAGCATGCTATCTGTAACTATCTTATACAAAGTCAACACTTATTTCTACTCAATTTATTTATACTGCTTAATTTTCTTAATGAAAACTGTTCCTACTAGACTTGTTATGTGTTTATACTTTACTGCATTAAAACCTGCTGTACCTCCTTTTGTTAGACCTTATGTTTCAGGGGAGAGCAAGGTATGTCTGTTTCATCTGTCTTAGTTTTTAAATTATAACAATAACCCTAGTACCTGTAGTACTGTCTGGCACTCTGTGGATGCTTACTAAATATTGGTTGAAGGAATAAGCTCTTCTTCTTGCATAACAGATGTCAGATTAGTCTCCCCAAAGCACACATTTTGCACCTACTATATTCCATTAAAAGCATTACATCTGTTCTTCATTTACATTGCAGTAAAGTCTAAACAATCTTCTCTGGGTATTTCAAATACCCGGGGCCTTGGAAGGGATAGGAATTAATGGTAATTGTCAGTAAAACATTATATTTGATTAATATAAGAAGTTACACATTAAAAAAAAAACGACAAATAGTAGTTACATAACTGGAAAGGAATGTTGAAAGTCCAGGGTCCAACCATGAGGATAGCTGTCAGTCAAAGTCATCAAAAACAGTTACAGAAATGGTAATAGCCAGGAGGGTCCTTATGAGATATGATAACTACATGTTACATGGTGTCCTGGGACAGGAAACTAGTGAGGCCCCCAAACCATATTGATCATAGTACATACACATCATAGTAGTGAAACATTTTTTGCATAGGACACCACTTTACAGGAGTTTATCTAAAGCAAGTGACAAGTTATACTATGGGCCAGATTTGTGACCAGAACAGGGTGAGATGCCCACTGGGTCCCACAGTTATATGCATTCATCTTGTTTGAAAAATTCCATGAATATCAGACAGCTGAATTCCACCAGGCAAGGATAAGCAAAATCAGAGGGGCCCATATAACAAGACTCCACAGAGGACTTAACTCCAAGACCTGAGTGGAGGGTAGTGAGAATTTGCAGTTAGCCTGAAGGTTCTCTAATGTCAAGCACATGGTGTTAGATGTAAATTTAAACCGCAGCTTTGTGTGGCCCTTGATGTCATCTTAACAGTTTTTATATCAACTCAAAGCTATTATAAATTTCATAGCTTACATCCTAAAAGGAAATCATTACCTATAATGACCAAGTATGTTTGCACACAAGATATACACATTGAGATTCCTCTAGCATATCCCCTATCGTAGAAGTATTCTGGAGGAGGCAGCATCAGCTATGTATCCACAGCTGGGTCAGGTTTGCAAGCCCCACTGAAGTCTGTCCCAACAAGTGCATCATGGCCACCCAGGGATGGAGAGAGAGAGTCCTAGTTAGTGTTGAAGGCCCAAGCTATAGGCTGGTGTAAGGTAGCTGTAGCCCACCAGGCTAGTTGTCTGCTAGGGCATTTACAAGTTAATTCTTCCACCTTCCTAGAGCCTTACTTGCTTCCTTTAGACAAAGGTCTGATAATATAACTTTTATGAGAAGCAATACGAATGAAAATATTTTCCATATGTGAAGATACTAAATAAAACAATCCTCAGACATATTTACTAAATAATCTCCAAGCAAATGCCCACATACATATTTTTTCTTCTATTTATCTCTGCATTGAAAAAATACGCAATTCTAATTTCACTCCAGTCTCTCAATCTAGCTCAACATGATTAATTCTATCCATATTTCCACCTGATATTTTCTTGTTCTTTGTTCAGTTTTCATTTTTGTCCGTGTTTTAAAACCATCTCCCCATCTTCTGCATCTCCATACATACATCACTCTCTCAGTTCTATTAACAGTCAATACCCATAGGAGATATTTCAATGCCAAGTTCAGGCATTGTCTTATTGACAGTCACATGCTGCCATTTCCAGATAGAAGGGATCAATCTTTCATGTAAACTAGGTTGCATTCTATTTTCACAATGTTAACTGTCCCCATATCTCCATGCTCAGTCTTATCACTCACTGAGTGGCCTAACTATGACAGACAACAGAGAAGGAAGTCCATATTTGTTCTGCGGTATTGGGGAAGCCCAGGGTTCTTTCTTCATGTTCAATGTTCAGTTACTCTAAGCTAATGAAGGCAGCTGCACATCAGAGTACTTCAATTTCAAGTTGTCAATATGTCTGCAGAAAGCCCATTTGGATATTTGTGAATCCCTAAATGATAAATGCTTAAAACCTAATCACTGTCAGCCTGCCTCTAAACCTTGTGTCTGCAAGATAGAGACCCATAATCACCATACACCTACTAAGGATTAGCTGTCAAACCCGAGTCAAAATTACAGCCCAAGAAAAGAAGAAGACAAGCCAGTTGGAAAATAAAATTTTGGTTCTGTAGCCTTTTGTGCTTATTGCCTCTTGTTGGGTCACTCTCAATCAGTGACATCATTCCAATAGCTCTTGAAGGAACCCACCAAGCAGAAAATCTATATATCTTAGTGTTTTCCAGCCCCGAGGCAGCAGCATTATCAACACCATCAACTCACCAAACAAGTGCCAATCATTCACTGGTCTCTCAGTCACATTCTGGTTGGAAATTGGGTCAAAATAGAAAATTGGCTTCATTGGACAATTATGGATTTTGTTTTGAGGATAGGCACTCAAATTGAATGATGATACTAGTTTCTGAAATATTGCCTGAGTTTCTAAAAATAAAAGTTCTTATTAGTATCTCCACTGAATGCATGAAGAGGGGAATGTGATCCTAAATATCCTGCTCTGTGCTATAGAAACACTTTTATCACAAAGGATGCAGCTTGAATCCCATCTCCCCATCCAGTAGAAAGGAACTATCTCTGTACATGCTTTAACTGTGTGACATTTAAACACAGACTGGACTGACTTTGGAAAGGTGGTGGGGACCCAAAGTTAGTGGGTAAAGTGCCTACCCATAGGCACAAAGACCTGAGTTCAGGTTCTAGCATCCACATGAAAGGTAGGCATTGTGCCACACATCTGTAACTCCAATACTGGGGCCAAGGTAGAGGCAGATGCATCCTTGAAGCACATTGGTGAGCCAGACTAGCCTAATCAATGACATCTAGTTCCAATGAGAGTCTCTGTCTCAAAAGGACACCTGATGTCAACTGTAGCATCCACATCCACATTCACTTGCATGCACCCACATGAATATGTACATATGCTATATTTTACGATACAATACAATATCAAAGAAAACTTGAGAATAGAAACCATCATGCAAAAGTCTATATATTTAGCATATGATTAAAAATATCATAGTATCCCCTGCCTTGGAACACCCTTTTAAAAAACCTGAGAGAAGTCAGCCAATACATAGTAATTGTATATGACATAACATTTCAAGTAAAATTACACATTATACATAAGGTATATTATATGTATTATTTAAAGAAAATTATGTATTTCAAGTGTAGTAAAATCATAGTTGCTCAGTGGACAATTTATATTCATCACTGTATTAATGACTGTAAATATTGTCCTTATTTTTACCTTTTTAGGTCAGAGTCCATATTGAATTCATAACTGACTTTTCATTACGTTATTTCACATTTTTAACCTTACAGTCATGTGCCAACTCATTAGCCAACTCATGTTGGGTTAGAGACATTTCTCATGTGTTAGGAACTTTGGAATCACCCATTGTATCTATCTGTTCATCTTAATGCTGAGGAAACGGATGTGTACAAATTGACTCACTTAAATGGTGGTTCTGACTCATCATACTGCACTGAGGTACCTTTATCAAGAAGATGGGGGAAAGCAGAAACATATGAGAAATGGATGAATGAATGAATGAATGAATGAATGAATGAATGAATCCTCAGCTGGAAAACAGTTACCAGCCTCACAGTAAAGCTGTGAAAGCATCATCAAAAATCTGTTTCAAGTGGGATTTCAAACATCTGTGTCACTTTGTCCCTGAGCCTGGAGGAGGCTGAAAGAAGCAGGCAGACTCTGGCTGCAAAGATGAGGTAGGACATTGGGAGATGAGAGCTGGCAATACAGGCGGGGATAAACAGACATTCTTAAAAGCCCATCATTAAGATCTATGCATAGTACACACAGCTCATCCAGGACAGAAGTAGCTCCTGAAACGATCTTCATGCTACTCAGCACAGTAATTACAGACAATTAAGGCACTGGAGGTAGAAAGGACAGCACCGAGTTTAGCGTGTGCTTTTATAATGTGAACAGTGTTCCTGGGGTCAGCATGGCTGCTGTCCAGCATGAGTGACAGAAGATAAAACTCCCCATAAGGATAGAGTCCACAGCCCAGAGGAGGCACAAGAACAACCAGCTCATTTGCATGCCATTCTGGTCAAGGGAGGTCACAGTTCATGCAATCCTCCTTAGGATCTGGATGACAGGAAATTAGTAACAAAATAGAGAAAGCAGAATCCAGTGTCCCGTAAAGGATATACTTTATAGCCCAGATGAAATGATGTATTTTCCTTAAGCTAGATGGGCATCTTGCTTGAATGTTGGCTTAACACCTGGGATATATGTGACATGTTTTCTTTTTTTCATGTATATGTGTGAACATACTGACTACTTTCACTCACAAAGGAGAGAGAGGAACTCAGAAGGCATAAGCATTTTAATTATTCCTTTATTATATTTCAATCATTTTGTGTACCTGCTCTCTGCATATAATAAAAAAAAAAACCTCTCTCCTGATTGTAGCTTCACATGGGATAAAAATATATCAGGACAACACACCCAGTGTGAATAGCATTCTTGTTCTCATATACCCTCAAGTACTTCCACTGGGTCACTATTTCCTTCCTGAAAACATTGAGAAACTCTGCTAGAGATTCTGAACAAGCATCCCTCTGTCTCTGTATAGACCACAAGTCCATCAACAAGTATGGAAGATCAGTAACTCAACATGCCAGAATTTCGTTTCCTTAATACCAATACTAGAAAGTATGTTCTGTTATAGGCGTGTGTAGGAAGAATAGAGCCATGCACACATTTAGGTAGATGGGGAGATTCATGGAAAAACACTGACCAAGAGCATCGTAGACATGGGAGAGGTGATGGAGGGAGGGCAGGACTGGCTACGTCATTTCAGTTTATAGGACTAACAAGCTAATTTTAAAACTCAAGACTCAGCAAATTTATCTCAGATGCATAAAACCCTCCTCCTCCTCCTCCTATTTCTGAAATAACTCTTGTTATTTTCATGCGCATAAAATTTTTATTATAATATTTAACAACATTTCTTTAAGAAATTAGGAAGAACAAAATTAAGCACCTGTAAAACTTTCAAACTCCTGACATTAAGATTCCAGGTAGAATTGTACTATAAAAGGTATCTAATCAAAACTGTTAGAGGGAATGCAAATAACTGAGTGATAATAAGTCATAGTCAAGACAGAAGCTTGACAGGTAAGTGACGTCACTGGTAATTTCATAACCTTGTGATTTAACTGTGTTAAATTTTACTGTTATGGGATAATTGAATTGGCTATAGATTTTGTTTGTCCTTTGCTTGTTTAAAAATTAAATAAGAGACATTTTAAAGCTCTTTTCATGCCACTGCAAAAATGTCTACCCTCTCCAAAATGTGTGTAAGGATGTGGGCGTGTCCCCAGTCTGTCTGGTGCCAGAAGAAATGTTTGAAATATAACTAGATTATGTCTGCCCTGGTGTGCTTTGCTAGTACATTTGAGGACCAGCAGGCTTCTATAAATGGAGTCCTTGAAATTCAAATTCTGAGACTTAGCAGTTAGCATCACCACAGTAATTGGCAAGAATTTGATTGACAGCACTCACATCTCTTCAATCCTCTAATTCAATTGCATCTGTCCTAAGTGCCAAGTTTTCAGGCATGAGTAGAATTTAGTCTTAGGCAGTGTTCTAATTTTGAGGCCACTGCAGTCGGGCCTGTGAACTGTCCAAGGTGCTGAGGATTAGGAAGATGATGGGGCCACCAATGGGTTGAGACCTAGCATGACTTCCTTCCTCCACCTCAGATCTTCTCAGTGCTGCCCAGAGAAACAATACAGTGCAGTTCCCACTGCGTGGAACTCATGCAGCCTCCAAATGCTCTTGATTGTTTTAGGTAGGGGTGCTGGCTTGAAGGCTTACCACATCCCTTCTCCAGCACAGGTCCCAAGGCACACATACTGAGGTTATAAATTGAAAGTCCTTAGTACTTTTATGTGTGAATCATTTATTTTGTAAATGAAATCTCAAGGGATAAGGCAGCATGCATCAGGATCTGTGAGGAGAGTTCTGTCATCCTCAAGCACTTCCAACCACACTTACATCCTCTTTTCAAAAGGGCACATTGTATAATTTCCTACCAACTAATACCCTGGATCCCCAACTGCCTCTGTCTCCCTCTACCTGGGCAATAGTTGAGAATGGGTGAGGGACAATTGGGTCTCCTCTGTGCATGTTGATGAATGAGGCAGGTGGACATGGAATCCCAGCCACTGTTTCAGGGGCAACTGGCAATGGACCCTCTTGGAGACCACAGCTAGACCTCAGGCCCGATCACACACTGGAGGAGTCCCCTAGACACTATCTGTCTACTACTGGTCCTGACAGTTCATAGGAAGCAGGATAGTTGCGACTGTCTGCACATGTTGAGTTTCTACACAACAAATCAAAATCTACCATAAAAATAATTTAATATTACATAGCCAGAAGTGATATTTCAAACTCATACATACACAAATCTATTTACTCTTACATTTATTAGTTTCAAGAAAACTTAATATTTTTTAAACCTTATTGGGTATACCAAAGATGTTTTGTTTGTAAGAACTTCTATGTGCAGATATTGAACTCCTTTAAAATTAAATAGGAAAACATTAAGCTAATCATTGAGTTAAAAATCTCAATAATCCCTTAATATTGCATAGTATTACTTTATGTAATAAGGACATAGTGTATGTCACACATTCTATGTAGTGGAGATCTATTTTACACAGTACACACTGTATGCTGCACAGGATCATGGTGACAAAGAGGGAGGAAATTACAGAATATAAATGAGATCTTTGCTCAGCCCTCCATTAGAATGAGTATACTTGATATTTTTTGAAATACCTAAGAAGAGATGATTTAAAAAAATAGAAATACAAATAAACCAAGGATAAAAAGGGAGGAAAAGAGTGCTTCATTCTCAAGGGTTTTCTAATAATGATGGATTCAAGTGTTCTCACAATTAAAACAAATAATCATAAGCAGTTTGAATGTATGAGAGCTTCTGAGAGGCAAGGTTCAGCATGCTCTCCATGGATTTTAATAGCTGGCTTCCCTATCCTGGGAGCCTGTGGTTGGAGAACTGCCTGGGTTAAGGTCAGTCTGGGCTACACAGTGACTACCATGCAGTCTGAACTACAGTGTGAGACTTTGTGTCAAAAACAAACAAACAAAAATCATGAGAGAATAATTGGGTTGAAGGTGGAGCAAAAGTGCCTGCTGAGATAGCCAACCAACCTGAGCTCCATCCCTGGAGCCCACATAAAGGTGAAAAGAGAAACAGCCCCCAAGGCCTGTCCTTAGACATCCATATCCACCATGGCAAATGTCTGCTCACACTCACAGCCATCAAAGACAAGTGCATGCATGCACGCAAATACACACACACACACACACACACACACACACACACACACACACACTAAAAAGTTTAAAAATAGAAAGAGGAAGAGGACAGAGAGAAAGAGACTCCAATCCTTGCCCAGTGTGTATATCACACCTTCCATGTGGGTCCACAGTCTCCTGCTGTCTTTCCTGCTCTTTATCCCTTTGTGCCACAGATGAAGATCAAAGGCTGTGCTTGAGAGGATGGTTGTATTTCTCTGGGATCCTCTCTGCAGCTGGGTTTGATGGTTGGTTTATCTTGCTCATGAAGGTCAAGTTTCTGTTGTATATCTATGAGACTGAAATACAATAAAATAAAACAGCTCACAGTCAGGCTGCTGGGGAGTCACTCACTGCTCAGTGTGAAACCTGACCTGTATTTACTTGGGCAACACAACTTCATCAAGTGGGTGCTTTGTCAGGTTCTTTGGTCTGAATTTTCAGAGTGTGCTTGCCCCTCTTTTCAGAGCTTAAAGCCAGTTTTCTGTGAAGCACATGGGATGTGAGGGGACAGAGGCCTGCCTGCTCCTCAGAAACTCTGACCTTGTATAAGCATCTCTTTGATTTGTAGGTGACAACAAAGCTTGTTGATTATATTTAGTGAATGCAAATATCAGTGGAAAAAATAAATGGACCATCCCCATCTCTAGAGTTATGTATTATAACATACAACACCTTTACAAAGCCCACAAATCTTTATTTTTTCTTCAGGAAAAATGATGTTAGCTTTTTCCTTTGTCTATTATTGGTAGAAAATAAGTTATACATACTCAAAAAGTACAAGGTGATGTTTTGATATAGGTATAATATATCTTGTGAAATATCTACTGTAATCTTGCTAATTAATATATCCATCTCATCTGATTACCAGTTTTGTATAGGGGTGTGGATGTGTGGGTACCAATGGGGTATGGCGGGGTGTATATAAAGATTGAAAACTATATTAGCAAATTTTAAATACAATCCACTGATGACAGTTCAGTTGACTGTCCTCACTGTGCTGCGTATTAGGTCCTGAGAACTCATAAATCTTACAACTGGAAGCATGCTTGTGCTGACTGGCATTTCTCTGACTGACAGTTCCCAGCCCCCTCCATGCCGTCATTATGACTTTTTCTACATCTATCTTATTTCAGTTAACATAATGTTCTTGAGCACAGGTGGTGTTGTAACACATTTTAGGGTGTTTTAATTACATTTTTGAGTCTAAAAGGGTCCACCTGTAGAACTGAGGGGAAAACATCATTTCCAAATCTCTGTACAGATGAAACTGAAATCTATAGGAAAAGAGAGAAGAAAATTATTAGGTTCCCAAGAATCTAGCAGTAAAGGGGGCCTTCAGAATTTCACGGGACCCAAGTTTTTAAAGCAATGGTGTGTGTGTGTGTGTGTGTGTGTGTGTGTGTGTGTATTGATGTTTGTTCATGTATATGAACAAACCATAACAGCATCCCATGTGAGCAGAAGGAAGCCTGAACTAGCCACAACCATATCTACAAAGTTGGTCCCTCCCAAAGACACAGGGGCTGAAGGACTGCTATGTACATTACACTACCTTTGTCTCTAGAGACACACTGAGTAGGACAAAGTTGCAACTTTGTAGCCAGAATAATTAAGGCAAGATTAGGAACTTTAAGATATAGTCTCTCAGATAGTTATGTTTATGAAAACAAATACATGAGCCTTTAGAGACACTAATACTTTTGAACTAAATGTCTGGTGTGCAGTTCATTTTCAGTTGAAGCTGTGTTCTCTAGTTGGAAGTTTGTAACTTGACTTCATGGACTCTAATAACCAATTCTGTAGCATCTCTATAGACCTAGACTGGATCTCACTCTTGTTTCACAGGAGATAACTCTGCACCCTTGACCCAAATATACATCAAATATGCAGCAGCCTTGATATTAGCAATTCACTATTACCCAGGGTTAAGGAAGCTAAGCAAACAATTCCCGGATGAGATGCTGCACTCCCTTACTGCAGGAGACATATTTACATGCTCAATATTTTTGATAAACATTTCAGCACACCAACAACTAACTCCCAAATTCTTCTAATCCATACCAATGATGTGCCTAGCTTATCAATGCTCTTTCATGGGCGAGACCCAGGTAAAGACCTCGAGGTCTCTGAACTTTTATGTATGTGCCCATGATGATCACAGCCCATGTCTCAGAGAGTTGTGTCAGGTTAGCATTGAGTACCTCACTCAGTATTTTCTGCTATGTGGTTTCGCAGGCCATTGGCCATCAGTCCCAACATGGCTCCTCAGCTCCTCTGCAGTGCATGATGAATGTGTTGTGATTTCTGCACTTGTCTCTATAAAACAGGAGAAGAGGTATTCAGAGCTAGGCTACTGAGGGTAGCCAATGAGCTCTGCTATATTGTGTCCAGAATGAAGGGTATAGAAGTGTAAAGAGCAATGCCTGAACAGTGATGTCCACATCTAAATGGGTACCCTGTCTGACATGGCAAATGGGTCGCTTGCAGGTATGATTTAGTGATGAATCTTCAGGTTGAGAGATACCCAAGAAAACACACATGATTTCTGTGGGTAAAAACTAGAATCCTTAGAAGGAATCAGTTGTGAGATATTTAGAAATAGTTCCCCATATAACAGGGATTTCTGCCAGGAGTGTGAGATCTGAGAAGAGAGGCTGAGATGCAAAGTCTACCAACTAAAGAGTAGAATTTGGGGCAGTACTCAGGTATCATCTGGTGCAACATCTCCCTTTCTGAAAACTTGAATCGGAAATCCTAGCCAAGGATCATGTATATAAACAAACCATAACAGCATCCCATGTGAGCAGAAGGAAGCCTGCGCCACCCACAACCATATCTACAAAGTTGGTCCCTCCCAAAGATGCAGGGACTGAAGGACTGCTATCTACATCACATTACCTTTGTCTCTAGAGACACACTGAGTAGGACAAATACTTAACTCCGAAAGGCTAAGGATTAGTGAAGACACCCATGAGCATATGGGAAGCACTAATTGCTATCTGTAGGATGTACATATTGACAAAAAGAAAAGGACATGAAGTTTGGAAGGTATGTATATGTGTGTGTTAGGAAAGATCAAGGAGGCAGGTCGAAGGGAAAAATAAATGAATGAATATTATCAAATTACATAGTAAATGTGTATGAAGTGCTCAAAGAACAAATTTTAAATATTATACTAAAAGATAAATAATGTGTAAAAAATAAATGCAACAAAAGCTGTTTCTGATTGCTTTCTAACTGCAATATCCTATTTGAATCTGAGAATTGGCAAAGAGACATTTTAAATGGATACCAGACATAACTTGAATGTGCTCATCATGCTACAGTGGTAGGTACTCAATTGCCTCTGCCTAGGTCTCAGCCTATGATGGGCAATATAAAGAGACAGTCCTGGGGAATGGGAAAGTTGTAGCTTAGTGATGTGGCTGTAATATGCACTCAACAGATGATATGGCCTGGTAAGTTAGAGAATGATTGTTTAGTAGTGCACAAACCTAGATTTACACGTGTACTGACAATGAGAAGGACTCTTAGTAAAGTACGAACTTGAGACTTGAATGGTCAAAGTAAGGGACAGTCCATGCTTCTCAGGAACAACTGATTAATTATTTAGAAAAAGACAGTCTTATGTCAATTAAGAGCCCCAGTGACAGATAGAGCTGCCCTACTGGCCCAGGATGATCAACACTGCCTATTTTCTCTGGGCCCCTGCCCAGAGGACAAACTCCTGAGCCATCCTTACTTTCTAGGCATGGATATCAGTGATAGATGCTTCCAGTCTTACCTGGCCCACTGCTGGTCCAACTTCAGATTTTCTTTTTCCATGCTGTCCCATTCCCCAGAGTCACAGATGGCTTTGCACACTAGCCTTCAATTGGTGAGAATCTTGAGGAGTCTGTGCCCTGCAAATATACTTAATCATACTGTGGCCTTACAGTAAAACTTTTAGTTCTGAATTGCAAACAAATTTAGAGTCAGTCTCAAAATATAAAATAAACTAAAAACAGCAACAACAACAAACAGTGTTCCATTGTTTGAAGGACTGGGCAGAAGTCCTCAGATGGTTGAGTGGCCCTTTTAAACTCCCTTCAGAATCAGTTCAGGATGTACCAGGAGGTTATTGAAGAAAAAGAACTTGGGATTGGGGCCCCTTTGATTGAGATGAGATCTTCCCAAAGACGGTGTATGAACTACATCACTTTTATTCCCAGGACCTTAGCTTCCTGTGGCACCCAGTGACCAGATTTCTAATCTAATTATATGCATTGGATGTGCTGAGATTGTCCATGACCTGTGGTCAATTTAACAAGTTGACTGAATGTCACTGTTCCCAAAGGATGCTGCCAGTTCTCCTGGATGGTCACTACCTTAGGAAAGAAAGCGAATTGTGATACATGAGAAGATCATCAATTTCAGGTGTGAAAATACAAGCCTGTGTACTTTTAAATCACCACGACAAATTGTTGACTCAATCAGGAAACTAACCATGACGGGAAGAGAGCAGAGAATGTGGCAACGAGGAGCAGAAGAGAAGAGAGTGTACATCCAGGTTTATAATATAGAACTCCACTCCCACTACAAGCTGGGGTCTGACTGTGATGGCTGATGATTGGAAAGAAACCTAAGACTTCCATGCATCTACTTATATCATAACTATCTGCTTCAGCAAGTCAGAAAGGCTTTGCCACCCAACAAGGCAGTATGCGAAGGCTTCCTTTATACCTGGGTTCTGAAGAGTTGAGCTGGAAAATGGTTTGGGTTTGAACCATCAGATACTGTGGGAGATGGTAAGTACAGGATGCATCAGTGTTGAAAGAGTTAAGATGACTCTGGCTGTTGGACCTCATCAACAATTAACCAGTTTTCCTTCTCAAATACCTGCTTAGTGTTGGAAGGGATTCCCTGAATTTAGCTTTCTCAAACTGATTAATAGACCCAAGGATCTTCAGTGTCTGGGCAATGTTAGATGTAGTATTATATAGGATACAATCAGCATTATTACTTAACCATTTTCATAAGAGAAAAAAACTAGTAAGTCTGTCTAAACAACCCCTAGGAACTGGCTGAGGAAGGAAATCCCAGAATAGGTATGTGAGTACAATTCAGAAATACAGATTTTCATTCCATTATTTTTTTTCCTTCGCATCACAAACAGCCTTACCAAGGACTACGTGGAAATCGATCGAGGACAGTAAGTTCCTCGGCTTCCAGTTTCTGCCATTCACTCCCAGAGGGCAGCTCCTGTTCTCACAGTCAAAGATGGCTTCTGCTTTGCTAACTCTTACCCAAGAACTCATAGCTTTCTACTTTTGTTGACATTCAAGCAGCCTGTGGAGAAGTTCTGAGGAAGGTGCAAGCTGTGTGTTTTACCTCACATAGTTCACATTTTCATTAACATTGTCAGTCAGCATAGAAGATAAGGAGTTTCAGTGCAACACTTTTATACATGTTTATCAGGGACCCAATTTCCTCCTCCATTACATTCCCTCCTCCCTCCTTTCTCATCCTAAAACAGTTCCCTTGTTTCCATGTCATATACATAAACATATACACACATTTATATTTGCAACTAGATCCTGCCTATGAGAGAAACATTCAATAGTTGACTAAGTCTTCCTTTTTGTCTAATATCAACCATCTTAAGAGGGATCTTTGTTATTGTAGTTTAAAAATCAATATTTATAAGTATGCTCTTTGGCTCTAAGTGACTACACCACCACAAAACCACAAGGGGATGCTGGGAAATGGGGACAGTCCTGTGAAACCAACAGCAAACTATTGAAGAGGAAGAGAAAATTAATAGCTCAATTGACAGTGGTGGGTCCATGCAAATCACAGTTTCTCAGCTGATACACTGATCGGTATGGAATGAAGGCATTTTTTTTCCATGAGGAAAGACAGTGGGGGCTGAAGTTCACTGCTGGCAAGGGGATGTGGCTGGGGAAAGCACAATAATTCAGAAGAGAATTAGACAGTGTGCGACAACAGTTTCTCAAGATAATCTCCATGAGACGCTGATAGATAACTATGCCAGAGGATTAGATAAAAATTAACAAAAAAATTCAAGTCAGGTATAAGAAAGCAGCTCTTCACAGGCAGACAATAAGCCAGCAGGACACTTTTTAGGGGAAATTATGAAGGCACAGCCAAGAAGCATTAGATATTTTCATGAGAACAGCCGAGTGCCAAAATTGATGGGACTTGTGGAGCCAAACAGCTTGTTTATGTTTTTCTACCTGTGCATTAAGCAAAAATGTACTTGTCTTATTGAATTTTTTTGCAACAAAAGGAATTTCAAAATGAATAATTTACCCATATCAGGGAGGTGAATATAAGCCAGTTGATGACATGCTAGGCTGCACCTTGAACATCATTGAGAACAGTCCCACTGCGATGCCACAGTCTGGAGGTTGGCTCCTTTGTGTCTGCCTTCCCAGTCAGGAAAGGAGACTGAAAACACAGAATGTAAGGCTTTGTGTCAGGCGCATAATGCAGGTCAAGGTGAAGCACAGATTTTCCAAATAGCTTGTCACCCTCACACCTACATCTCTAAATGAGGCAGAGGGTGATGGGAGGGGATAGGCTCTTTCAAAAGTCTGTATTGACTCTCAGCTCTAGTATCTAAGCACTGTCAGGATCCACACTCAACACGCAGAACCCCAAGCCTGCTTCTCCCAGTCAAGCCCCTTGATGCACTGAGGAATGAGATGTGTGGGAATATGGTGGCATTAATGATGAGTACCTGGTCCTGCATGTACCTGATGGTTGCAGAGCTGGGAATTTTCAGGAGTGTTGCCAGCTCTGTTTCTGACAGTGTACACAGATCCATGTGGATCAATGACCCGTGATGACACCACAGGTGAGAATGTCTCCTTCCAGCTTTTAGTTACACATTGTCATCAAACTGAAGAGCTGTTCTGACCCAGTGTTGAGAACCTTCGTAGTTATGGAGAGAAGACTCACTCACATCTATAAAGCTGCACAATAACAAAATAAAACAGTAACATGTTATAGCTGGCGTTGAGCTTGGGACCCTATTTACTAGAAGTGCTGTGACAGACTCTGGCTTTATAAAAGAAAAAGGATACCCCAAAACTGGAAGGGAGGTATTTCTTCATATAGGGTCAGTATTGGTGGTTCAAACAAAGCTAACTAACTAAATTAAGTTCAGGGGAAATTGTATTTGAGAGTAGTTATCACTGTGAAGGAATGCTGGCAAAGTGAGGTGGGCTGGTCCCTAGGAAGATATAGCAGAGTGGTGTCTGCCTCAGGGAAGATTTGTGACATCATTGGAATAATATAGACTGATGGCTTTGACCAGCTTCTGCACCAGGTTGCCACTTGTCCAAAACCACCCAACACTAGGACCAGCGAGGAAGTCTCTGGCTCTCTCCTTTGGCTCTGACCTGCATGGTAACCTGGGTACCAGGTCTTGCAGGACAGCATCTTATTCTAATAAGGCATCAGCTACTAGAAGATTCTCTATCTACACCTCAGTGGCCACTGTTCTGCTCTATAACCTTGGTTTTCTTGGGAAAATTGAATGTTCAGAATACTGTGACAACATTGACAAATTATGTGAAGACAAGATGGACAATACTTACAGAAAGAGAAATCATTCCAAATCGAGGAACCTTGCGTACCTCAGGGAGCTACCACCAATGCTTCAATCCAGAGAGCATCCTGGTGTCTCTTCATCCCCACAGACATGTGACCTCTCAAGGCTAGTACCTCATTGACACTGGATGCTGCTGGCCCTGCTGGTGAATACTCTCTGTAGTGATGGCATGAGGACCAGTCACAGGAGGCTTGGGATGGTGCTTAGGCTGCGTCCCACCCTGCAAGGCTCCTCTGTCCCTGAGTCTACAAACCAATCCCAGGAGACAGAATGGGGCTGTTCTCAGAGCAAAGGGGGTACCTGTCTCTCTTAAGAGCATCCGCTGTGTGGGGCAGCTTTCTCATGATGATCCAGGTGGGGCAAATTTTGCCTGAGACTGAAGAACTCTTCCATGTCAGTGTCCCCCAAGATGCAGGACTTCCAAATGAGGGTCTTTTATGATAACTAAACAGACTCCACTGCATTCTATAGACTCACCTTAGAAGTCTGTACCCAGCAGCTCCAGCCTTCACTATTTACTATCTTGTAATCATCTTTTCTAGGATATCAAGTATGGACCCATGACTTGTTCTCCTGGATATCCACTGGTGCTGAAACCCACCACAGGACAGTTTGAAAGGTATACAGTGATTATTACAGCTTAGAATTGAGAGAGCTGCCCCATCTGAGCATATTTATAAAAACATAACCACCCACTTTCAGCAAACAGAATGAACTAAGCCATTGGAGACCAAACTTGCCTTGTTTCCCTTACCTCTGCATTGGGTAGAGGACCACACACCTGTAGGAAACCACACAGGAGATTAGAGGCTCCTGAAAGGCAGGGCAGGGTGCAGCATGGGAGCCCCTAGTGTCAGTAAACTCCTGCCTGTGTCAGTCATCGTCACATACAGCATTCACAGTGACAGAAAACTGAATTCAGAGGACAGCATTGTCCTTTGAGACCCTGGGAGCAGTGACAGTCTGTCTGATTCTCTTGGAACATCACCTTCTGAACACTGAAAGTCCTGCATCATGGGAAACAGGAAGGAGTTTCTTTAGCCTAGACATACTCAGTGTCAGCTATAGCCTCAACTGGCATAGCTGAACCTGGAAACTTCTACCCCTGGATTATCTCCCAACACTGGTAATGAAAGCATATTTGTAGGTAAAGGTGACATAAGTAACAGAGAAGGTAATACAACACTAAGCATACAGCTGTGTCTTTCAGACACAAGCCTGGCATTTTACACACACACACATACACACCATACATTCACATGTATACACAAAGACATTTGTGGCTTCATCTTTCAAATGCAAATAATGAATGTAAACTTAAGTGTCAGCTAAGATGGCTACCTCAAAGAGACATAAAGGATGAAAAGGAGAGAGAGAGAGAGAGACAGAGAGAGAGACAGAGAGAGAGACAGAGAGAGAGAGACAGAGAGAGAGAGAAAGATATGATAGAGAATAGATAGATAGATAGATAGATAGATAGATAGATAGACAGATAGATAGATACATACATACATACATACATACATACATATATACATACAAAAGAAATATATAAAAATGTGAAAAAGAAAAGGCAGAGAATGAGAGAGAAACATGTTACTCATTATCTTGAAAAATTCCATTTCTTTTGAAACTATAGTAAAAGAAATTGTATCCTCCCAGAAAGCCATTACATTACAGAAACATTAAAGTATGACTACAGTCCATTTTTAATGTTTATAAGACAACATCTATTGGCATTTGACTCCCTGGGAAAAAAGAAGACTTATGTCTCACTTGAGATAAACACTGACCTCAATAGCCTCGAGTCAATATTCGACCTTGGGGATAAATGAAGCTAAGCATTTATATTACCACGAGTCAATAGTTGATTTCTGTGCAGACATTAAATGTTTTTTTCTGCATAAATCTTTGATGTTTTGTAGTTTCAATGACATTTCAACTCATTCAAATTTATAAATCTAAAATTATTTAGATTTAAATTCACATGACTTACAAATACTTTTCAATGTAATCACTGATAACATACTCCATAATTTAATTAAATCTATTTGTGACTTTTGAAATGAGATGCCTCATTGCTAAATATTAAGAAGTAACTAATTTTCATAATAGCTTGTGGAAAGTTTCACATTTTTCTGAGATTAAATTACTATAATTTGTGCCCAATTAGAATATATTGTATCATCTTTAACCTAATACAAAATTCAGCAAAGAAAATAATTTAATACAAACTAAAAATTATCTTTAATGGCCAGTATTACTTTTCATCTTGAGTAGTGAAGAACAGAACACAATACTGAAACCTGCTTTCATTATGATTCTAAGGAAAAAGTGACTTGTTCAGGACATCTCATTTTATACAGACAATGACTGAGGCAAAGGTGAGTTTTGAACATGGTAGCTGAAGTACAGTTTCCAAATCTGCCTGACACTTCTCTGGCTGTTTGCCAACTTTACCACACACCCATACCATTTCAAGTTCTCGGTCCCTCTCCTCACAGGGCACAGAACCCCACCAATGTCTGCATCTGTGGCCACTGGAGAGAAGAGAGATTTGTGAATTTGGGCAACCCACCTCTTTCTGTTCAGTGACCCTGCCTAGTGAAGACCCCTGCCTCTCTGCTGTGGGCTGAGGCCAATCCCTAGGAAGGCAAAGCTGTGGCTTCTGGACTCATGTGAATGACTAATGTGACAGGGACTTGAATGCTTCATTCCACTTACTATCAGTTCATCTACACTTAAGAATCCACTTGTGGCTAGTAACTAGTGGCACTCTACAGTCTCAGTTTTAACTCACATATGTGTCATGGAGAAGCGAGAATCAGACCATCCCAGTTATTGGCTGACACCTTTCTTTCCTTCATCTTTCTTCTCTCTCTCTCTCTCTCTCTCTCTCTCTCTCTCTCTCTCTCTCTCTCTCTCTCTCTCTCTC
>CABHPR010131432.1:0-28722 GCA_902168415.1 Peromyscus melanophrys
GTGTGTGTGTGTGTGTGTGTGTGTGTGTGTGTGTGTGCGCGCGCTTGTGCGTGTGTGTAAACACATGGTAATAATTCTGGGCCCCAAAACCCTTTCATGGTTTTGATCTCACTGCTACAAATTTCTTCACCTGTCTGGGCGGGTGATTCCTCTAAAACAAAAGGTCTGTATTATCACGTTTTTCTTCCTTTCACCCCCTCCCCCCCAATCCTGTTTCTTGTTTCTTCTCATTCTCCATTGACCTTTCTCTCTTTCATATAAACCTTTCATACTGTGGTTGTATCTAAATAGAAATTACATTGCACACTTTTACACCCTTTTATAAACATTTTCATTGTCTTGGTTTTCCTCATCTTTTTTTGAGGCAGAGTCTCATTATGTAACCCTGGCTGGCCTGAAATTTTCAATATAGAACAGGCTGGCCTTGGACTCACAGAGATCTGCTTGCTTCTGCCTCCCAAATGCTGGGTTTAGGCATGCATCACACACTCGGCTCTCTTTTTCGTGTTCTTACGTAGGGGTCATAATTACCAATTTAAAGACTATACCTTTTCCAGTTAATTCATAAGTAACTGCTAGCTAGTCCACTGATGTTATAAAGTTCTACTTTCCCCCCCTGAATTTACTTAAATAGTACAGTTATGGAAAACTAAAGGCATCTATTTTGTTTTCTGTGTCTTATTTATTTTCCTAGGAGTAAATATTGGAGTGTAAGAGTTGTTACTGCTATCCTTACCCAATATGGGGTGCTACAAGCCACTCATGGATAACCCTACTCCACCTCCCTGGTGCCCACCTACTGTGTGTTGGCTCAAGCTGAAAGCTCCAGTTCGTTTCTAACTTGTAGTTTGATCTGAATGGTGAAGATATCTGATCAGGCTTAGCCACACACAGCCACCACAGTAGGAAGTCACAGTTATGTAGTTGCAGGCAGGCCCAGGCAGGCCCAGGCAGGCCCAGGCAGGCGTGGGCTGCAATCTTGGCTCCGCCCATAAGTAGCTGGAAGACTTATAACTAGTTACTATGACTCTTCACTTCAGTTTACCAAAAAATGCATCTTTAAGAATTTCTCTTCTTTGTCTATTGTATTTCAGCTTGCTTAAAATTAAATTTTCATATTTTTTCTTTCCCTACTTGGGGCTGGGCAATGATTTCATATATTCAAGTGCTGATGTCTTTATTTTTTTCAGTTGAAAATACAGCTTTTATCTGACCATAATCGAGATAAACACCTCCCCGTTATGAGAGTGTCTCTGTGTAGCGTTTCATTCTCAGGGAAAGTCATTCATTCTTTCAGAGCGTGCGTGCGGTCTCAGGGATCAAGCCCAGGGCCTTGAGCATGCTAGGTGGGTACTCGACCTCGGAGCCACACCTCCAGCTCTAGAGAATGCTCAACTGAGACTGTGACATGGAAAAAAGCAGCCGTACTGCTACAGTACCCATGTAACCCTCCAGCAACCCTGAATAATATTTACATATCTGAATGTTTAACAAGCAGGCTGAGGTTGTATAGCTGCTCCTGGCGGAGCCCGGGTGTGACCCAAGCTGCTTTTCATTTCCCCCATAGACTCTCATCTCTAGATTAAAAAAAAAAGAAAGAAATACAGAATCTTTGTGGTTCTGGGACTCAAACCAAGCACCTTGAACACACTAGGTACGTGCCTTACCAGTGAGCGGGATCCTAGCCCTTCCGAACACATCTTTCCTCCCGTTACAACAGAGGGACATAGATGTATTGACGAGGAGGCTTCTCTGTTGGGATTGTCCCACTGCTTGAAGTGATATCCGCTCATTTGGCATGCAGGTGCTGAGTGACGGGGGCTTTCATGTCTTGTCTGTGGACTACAGAGGTACGTGCTGGGAACAGTGTACAGAGATGTGCCGGGGACAGAGGCTTTTGATGACGCCTCGGTTCACAGGGTGTGATACTGTGCTCGCCCCTTCTTGCTGCCAGGGTTCGGGGATTCTACCGGGACGCCCACTGAGGAGGGGCTAACCACAGACGCCATCTGTGTCTATGAATGGACCAAGGCAAGAAGTGGTGGGACCCCCGTGTGTCTGTGGGGTCACTCTCTGGGCACAGGGTAAGTGGGAGCCGAAGTGTTGTCCTTGAATGGGTCCTCGTCTTCACAGGGGTTTTGTGTCTTCAGAGGCACAGTAAACGGGGAAGGGAAGCTGAGCTGGGGTACCTCGGTTCCTTAGTCTCTCTCACTCCAGAAATGGCAAGGGGGCCTCCCCGACAGTATGCCTGCGTACAAGACAATGGCAAGTCCCTACACTCCCTGCGTAATCGTGACACTGATATCTATTCTGGAATAATCCACTAAAGAAAAAGACCCTTAAATTAGCCTCTACGGCACCCTTTGAAATCCTGTGCGAAATTATGCATCCGTCTGGATTTTCGAGGTAGAGAGCCCAGAGCTTTTCATCAATTGCTGGTTCTGAGTTGTTGAGGCTACAGTTTCCACTCGACTGCCGTGTCTCACACGCACGCTGTCGGTGTGCCCTCGACTGCCGTGTCTCACACTCACACTGCCGGTGTGCCCTCGACTGCCGTGACTCACACGCACGCTGTCGGTGTGCCCTCGACTGCCGTGACTCACACGCACGCTGTCGGTGTGCACTCGACTGCCGTGTCTCACACGCACACTGCCGGTGTGCCCTCGACTGCCGTGTCTCACACGCACTGTCACTGTTTCACAGAGTTGCAACAAATGCTGCACGAGCACTGGAGGCGAAAGGTAACGTAAAACTCTTAAATGGCGGGTTGGGGGCTTGCGGGAGAGAAATGTAAAGTCGGGAGGTTCTCTGAGATCTGTGTACGTACTGACCGCAGACCCCCAGGGTGCCCCAGTTTTGAAGGATTTTTTTTTTTTTAGCAGTGTGACTGCTGCTTTTCTGGACTGTGAAATTAAAAAGAAACATTAAGGAAAAAGCTAGAATTACTTAGCTGAGCGTGGTAGCACCCCACGACCCCCCCCCCCATGACCCCAATGCTCAGGAGGCTGAGGTAGCCTCAGCTGCATAGTAAGTCTTTGTCTCAAGGGTCCTCTTCCTAACATCATGTTAATTTAAATCACAGGACAGGAAAGTAATGTATTCCAAGAGGACAACAATAGCCAATCACAGGACAGGAAAGTAATGTATTCCAAGAGGACAACAATAGCCACACTGCCCTCTGCCGCCCGTTTCCCATAATATTCCCGTCAGTGTTTGCCAAGGAGACCTGAGTGGAGTGTGTGTTAGATTCTGAGAATGTAGCTTGCTTGCTTTCTAACTGATTTTATGAACATCGGATCTCTGTAAATAGCTGTGAATAGGGCCAGACTATTTGTTTAAAGAGTAAAAAAAAATAGTATAGAAATATTGGATGAAGAAACAAAGACATGAAAAAAAATCAATGCTGCTATGAAATTGAAAAAAAATCTCAAGATCAATTGCTTGTGGTTTTGTTTTGTTTGGCAGTTGCTTACAAATCCTCACTGCTGTTTGTCTACTTTGATTGAAAAAAATGACATCTATCTATCTATCTATCTATCTATCTATCTATCTATCTCATTTATTTCATCTATCATCTTTCTATCTACCTATTATCTATCTTCAATCAACCAATTAATCTCATCTATCTATTATCTGTCTTCAATCAATCAATTAATCTCATCTGTCTGTCTATCTATCTATCTATCTATCTATCTATCTATCTATCTATCTATCTATCCATATATCTCTCTGTCTTTTGTCTAAGGACCCAAATCTTATGTGCTTACCCTGATACTCTAAGAGTTCTCACTCTTCCTATCCAACCCCCAGAGCAGCTCCTCCCAGATTGATGTCTCTAACTCACAGTGTCTCTCTCTTACTCTTAGCCATCCCTGACTTCCAGCAGCTGTGGACACCTACAGCTTGCCTAACATCTTGTTTTTCTCTCAATCTCCAGTAAAAAAGTCCTTGGACTTCAGTTTCTTTTTCTTTTGCTTTGTTGTGTTTTTTTTTTTTTTAAATCTGTGCTGGGCATTAAAAATGATAGGCAAGTACACCACCACTGAGTTACAACCCAGTCTCTTTTGTTTTCTCTTTATTTATAGACCCACTTATTTTTGATTAAGGGATAGCAATCACATATGGAAGATGATAGATTGAGGACGTGGGTGATGCTCTCTTCTCCCAGGAATCCTCTACTCTGCTCCTTCAAGGCATTTGGGTGGGGATAAAGTCACCATGAACCAACCAGAGATTAAGTTGATTGGAGGCTGGGCTCAGACCTTATCAGGGTTGTTTTATATCAAATGCACTGTTTTTTCCCTAGAATGAAGTCCTTTGAGGTCACAGCTAACTCTCAGAGAAATGGTCTGTAGTTTCCCTAACCACCTCGTCACACCCTGAATAGTTAGTAACTGTGTGTGTGTACTTGTGCACACATGTGTCTGTATATGTGTAGGTATGCATGCATGTAGGGAGCAGAGATTTGACGCTAGACATCCTTCTCAATTGCTTTCCACCTTATCTCTTGAGCAGGGTCTCTCACCGAGCCTGGCGCATTCTGGTTCAGCTAGACTGGCTGGCAAGTGAGCTGTAGATGTCCTTCTCTCTCTGCCTCCCCAGTGCTGGGAGGGCAGCACGTGCTGTGCACAGTTTTTTGTGTGGTTGCTGGGGATCTGAACTCAGATCTTTATGTCTGTGTGGGAACCACTGTACCTGCCAAGCCATCTCCATAGGCCCCTGAAGAGTAGTTTTTGTCCTTCTGGTTCTGTGAGAATACCAGTAGTTCTCTGTTTTAGTTTAAATTCTGCCAATTAAAATAGATGCATTTAGAGTTTCATTTGCTTTGAAGGGAAAGGCAGCTTAAATTCTTTGGGCTTTTCTTACTTGGTACTGCCTCTAAAAATTCTCAGTTTTCCTCAAGTACCTTCAAATGTATACATATCACGTATATACATACATCCAAATGCACACATGTGCATACACATATACTTATATATATGCATATATGCATACACACATGTGCATATACATGCACATTCATATACATACACACACATACCCCTGTAGCAGGCTTTCTTTGGGCTGCCAACCAGCTCCCAAATCATGATACGGAGACTTACTATTAATTATGAATTCTTGGCCTTAGCTTAGGCTCGCTTCTTGCTGGCTCTTATAACTTAACCTGTTTCTCCTCATCTACATTTTGCCTCAGGGTTTTTTACCTTTCTTTCCTTCTGTATGTCTTACTCAGTGTCTAGCTGGCTGGCGGCTGCCTGGCTGTCTGACTGGCTGGCCCTGGGTGTCTCCCTCACTTTCTCTTTCATTCTCTCCTCTAAAACCTAGATTTCTCCTCCTACTTATTCTCTCTGTCCGCCAGGCCCCCCTATCCTTCTATTGCCTAGCTATTAGCGTTCAGCTTTTTATTAGACCAATCAGGTGCCTTAGGCAAGTGAGGTAAAACAGCAACACATCTTTACATAATTAAATAAATTCAACATAAACAAATGCAACACACCTTTTGTAGATAAAGTAATATGCCACAACATTCCCCTTTTCCATATACATTTTCTACTTGCTCTCCAAGCATTGACCAAACAACTCAATCAGCCTCTGGCCTATGCTTTAGAAAGGACTGCAGAGCCTCTTTCTCCACATAATACTCTGCTTTCTTATCTTTTCTGAGCCCTGGAAGTCTTGTATTCTTAGTAGAAGGCAGTAGTTCCAGCCATCATGTGCATGGACATACTCAAGAAGGAGCGGGCTTGTTAAAAACGCATGTTCTTGAGCTGGAGTAGTGCCTCAGTCAGGAAAACGCTTGCCACACTCACTTTGGACATGAGTTCTGTCCCCTGAACCTATGTGAGAAAGCCAAGAATAGTGGTGCAATTGTGGGATATATATATATATATATATATATATATATATATATATATATATATAGAGAGAGAGAGAGAGAGAGAGAGAGAGAGAGAGGCTCACTCTGTAAACCAAGCTGGACACATGCTCCAAGAGATTGCCTGCCTCTACCTCCCAGGTGCTGGGATGAAAGGTGCTTGTCACCATGCCCACTGTGGTGGCGCACACCTCTAGTCCCATCACTGGGGAAGCCCACTGTGTGGCAGACCTTTAGTCCTATCACTGGGAAAGCAGAGACAGGAGGATTACTGGGTTCACTGGTCAGCCAGCTTAGCCTCATCAGCAAGCTCCAGATCAATGAGAGACCCTGTCTCAAAAAAACGAGGTGGGCAGTTCCTGAGGAACAGCATCTGAGCTTGGCCTCCACATTTATATGAGTAAGGTTGCTTATATATGCATGTGCACTCACATGAACATGCATGCATGTGCTCTCTCTCTCTCTCTCTCATTCTCAATCCCTGCCCCAAGACTGTCCCCCAGGTAATGGTGTGGGGTTCAGGAGCTTGCATATTAAAAACTTCACAAATAGATTTAATGTGGGCAGTTCATGTTCAGGACCCCGAGGACCCCTTGTCTAGGGAAGGTGGTATTTTGGTATTTGAAGAGGAGAGTCACTCATTTATTTTTCAATTGTTTTTGTTTTCTAGGATGTCCCGTTGACGCCATTGTCTTAGAAGCTCCATTTACCAACATGTTGGTGGCGAGTATCAACTATCCCTTGTTAAAGGTGAGTTTCCTGTTCCTCTTACCCTGTGTCAATGTGTAGGTTGTTTCTATACCCGGGCGTTTATAAATATGGCTCTTTTCTGTTTGTTTTTTGAGACATGGTTCTCTGTGTTGTTTTGGAGCCTATCCTGGATCCACCTATCTCCACCTGTCTCTGCCTCCTGAGTGCTGGGATTAAAGGCGTGCGCCACCACAGCCCGACTGATTGTGGCTCAATTTTAAACGAGTTTTGTATGTTCCTGAATTGTTCTAGCCTTGGTCAGTTTAACTACAGAAGGCACAAGGGCTTCTAACAGACAGAGGAGCTGATTAAGTGAAAGGTTTCTTCCCCCAAATTAACTATATGTATTTTATAATTATTTTAGTGCCTGCACTGCTGAAGTTAGCACACATTTTATAATTTTAAAACTGACTAGACATAGATTTATTATAATAATTACTCTTTTAAAATTGGAAATAAAATTTTATACATCAGTTTCAGCTCGATGAATGCCAGCCATATCTCTTACATTATTTTGTCATAAGGAAGATTCTAGAGAAAATGCCTTTATATAGTACTCCAGATATGGTCAACAGTCTTCTCAAGAAAGTAAGGCATAAAGATGAGTATAAAAAATCTGTTGTGTATATCATCCTACTACTATTATTATTTACTATGTTTTTTGAGCTAGGTTTCATTTCACGGCTCAGACTATACTTGAACTCACACTGAGTAGCACAGACGGGTTTCCATCTAATGCTAGGCCTCTTGTCTCAAGCTCCCAGATTTCTGGAATTACAGCAAGAGCCACCACATCTGACCCAATTCCCCGATTTTTACACACTTCTCCGGGCCTAATTTTCGATTGCTTATAGTCACATGCCCAAAATGAATGTTAGCAAATGAGGGGTTAGCCAAGGAGTTTGAGGAATGGCAAAGAAAGGGTTTAGAGGAGATAAACAGGCATAAATTTTAAATTATTCATGCTATAAGGCATCATAGGAGCATTTTAATCTGTTTATTTCTGAAATGTTTTGTGCCATAAGCCAGCACAGAGTTTTCTGAAGTTTGCTTAAGTGTTTTCAGGGAGAGGGCAGCCACAGCTGTGTGTTTCTTTGTAGTGATACTATCCATGTGTGTCTCTCCAAGGAGTCTAGTTCCAGTTCAGCTTCTTTCTATGTAAGTACAACTCCATAGGTTACATTCTGCTTGCTTTCTCACCTAATATCATACTTAGGAGATTTCACTCTGCATGTGTAAAACTGTAGTGAGGTCATTCCCGTTGCTCTATGGTGTTCAGTATAATGCACATACCACCATTTACAGGTCCACCATGTTACTTATGGACATTCAGGTCACCCCTCTCAGTGTGAGGCAACTCATAACATTGTTTTTGTGTACATTCTCTCTGTGTGAATGTGTGTGCGTGCGTGTGTGTGTGTGTGTGTGTGTGTGTGTGTGTGCACACTGGGACTTGAACTTATGGCCTCACTGTGCTCTACCATCAAGCTATGTACCTTGGTGTGTCCTCTTACACTTGTACTCTATTTTTTCTTACCTGTGTGTCTTGCCTGTGTGTATGTCTATGCACCACATGCATGCAGTGCCTGCAGAGGCCAGAAGAGGGCACTGGATCTTCCGGGACTGGAGTCACACATGGTTGTGAGCTGCCGTGTAGGTGCAGGGACCAGGGAACTCAGGTCCTCTGGGAGAGCAGCCAGTGCTCTTGCCCGCTGAGCCATGACACCAGCCCCCACCCACTTGTGTTCAGCTCACGTGCAATTGTGTCTCTAGGTGAGTCCCGAGGAATGAGTTGCTGTGTGTGAGATTCTGCTGGGGCACTTACAGTGCTGTATGGTGTTCAAAAGTGACTTTACCCGCCTGTCTCCCACCAAGTGTGTGAGAATCTTAATTGTAAACCAGGTTTGCCCTGGGTTGGTCTATCGCCATAGTTTTGATTGCGTTTCCCTGCTGAGTAATGAGATTAGGCGTTGTTACATGTTCATCGGCCATTTGGACAGATCATCTCTTACGGACTTGTTCATGTCTTTCTCCCATTCTCGAATTGAGCTGTGTTTTACTCATGGAAGTTCTTCCTAGATGCTAGCATGAGTCCTTAGGAAATTGTATTGCAGGTAGATTACAGTACTTTGCCTGGCCTTTTTTCTCCCATAAAGAAATCTTCCTAAACTTAATGTGGAACAATTCACCATTTTTTTTATGTTTATGCTTTTGTGTTTTGTATAAGAAAATTCTGCTTACCCAAATTTACACAGACATTTTTCTATGCTCTTTTCTAGAGAATGTTTTATCTTTTATGTTAAAAGTTAGAGTTCACAGGTTTGGATGCTTGTGTCCATAGGCCCAGGACCACTTATAAAATGAACTTGCTCATTCTGCAGCACCAGTATTTACGTGTATTGGAGTCTATGTGTGGACATACGTGTGCACAATTGGTAGATTCTCATTTCTCTTCATTGTCTGTCCATTCTCGTGTGACTATTACAACATTTTATCACTTTAGCATATGCTATATCTTAATGCTTGCTGTACAGATTCTTCAATTTTGTTCATGCTCAACATTGGCTTTGGTATTCTTAATTTTTTTCCTTTGGGGAGGAAAGGGTTTATTTCATCTTACAGCTTATAGTCCACCACTGAGGGCAAGAACTCAAGGCAAGAACCTGGAGGCAGAGGCTGAAACAGAGACCATGGACGAGTGCTATGTTATAGCCCAGAACCCCCGGGCTAAAGTGATCCTCTGGTCTCAGCCTCCTAAGTAGTTAGGACGACAGACAGGTGTATGCACTACACCCAGCTTCTCCCAATTTTTAAAAGTTTGATTTTAAACGGCATAAAGTTTGCAGATGTTTGTTGACACTCAGTGATAAACTCATGCCTCCATGACACCCCCTCCCTGCTTGTGTGGCGGCTCAGTATTGTGATCACGTGGCTGACTGGGTACTGCAATCCGGCAGCTCCGGCCAGGACCGTCTGTCTGTATGGTCCATGGCTGGTCCAGGGAAAGATCAACATTCAAAGTACTTACAGTTTCCACTCCGTCCAGGGAAAGATCAACATTCAAAGTACTTACAGTTTCCACTCCGTGGGTACCACTTTTGCACCTCAGGACAGTTTAAAGTTGCAAACCACGAGTCGACAGACGTAATTAGCACTCCATAACTTAGAGGTGAACTCTCCTGTAGGATTTCTCAGTCCTTAAGAACCCTGGCTCTGGTGTCTGTCACTGCTCAGATTTGATTTTCTGAATCATCACTCACAGCTGGTTTATCTTGGGCTAATTTTTTTCTTAATGCGCTAGTTGTCTCCTCTATAAACTGGGATAAGAAAAGTGTATTCGAATTTGCTGTGACAGCTAAACTAATGAGCATACATACATACGAAAAGGAACTGCGGTTGTGCCTGCAGAGTAAGCATCAGTGGGTTAGAGCATCTGTTTCTATCCACATGTGGTACCATCCCCTGATCGTTACCGTTGAGTAAGCGATAGCATGATGTGACGTAAGGGGAGATAGAGAAAGGCACAGATCCTCCACTCTGTGCTCTGGTTGGAGAGAGGACATGATGGAAGTCATAAATGACACACAGAGATTCACCCCTTCTTGTTAATTAGGATGGGGTAAGTGATGAGCGTGGACTGTGAATCCAGACAGATGTGGGTTCAAATCTAGCCTCTGCCACTAGACCTGGATGACTCCCCCTGATCCCTGCGGCCACTGAAGCTGTCTCTTCCGCTGAGTTTCCCAGTAAGAAAAAAAATAATGTGCTTGATAATGCCTAATGCACAGGTTGTTACAAAAACAAACAAACAAATTATGTAAGAGACTGCATGGGAAGTATCCAGCTGCTGGTTAGGACAGCAGCGATGCCTGTTCCTTTCCCCACTCATTCTGTTTCAGTGTGAACTCAAAAGAGTATTGGGGAGAACACAGAACAGTAATTTCAGGGCGGGGAGAATGGAGAAAAGAAGATAGCCTTGGGCTCTGGGGTGTGTGTGTGTGTGTGTGTGTGTGTGTGTGTGTGTCTTACAGAGAGCCCAGACCTAAGTGAATTTCCAGAAAACATGGTAAAGCAATGAGGAACTAGAGGAGCATGAGGCTTTGCGCTCATGAGCGGGGTGGAGGCAGGTACAGGTGGAGCCCTGTACGGGCTCCTGTACACCTTCCACGCTCATCCTTTCCCATCCTCCAGCATCCCTCTCAGTGCGCAGCCCTTACCGCTGCTCATAGGTGAGGGAAAGCAGGGCCTAAAGGCCAGCCCACTTCGCAGCTGCATCCTCTAAGTCCAGGCACTAAGCCAGAGGTGAGCAGTCCTGGCGTGAAAGGCTGGGGGCAGCTTGGATGGCTCACAGTTAAGCCAGGAGTGAGTGGTTCAGCATTCAGTATGGCACCCCCAAAGGTGGGAAACGGCAGATTTCATGCCTTTGGCATTTTAAGAATGCTTATCTGCTATTATTACAGAAGAAAGGGGGAGGTAGGAAGACCACTTAAAAGGCTGCCTTTCTGGTCTGGACTGGTTGGTGGTAACCATATGACCTTTTAGTCTCAAAGGGCATCTCCCCTGATAGGGAGTGAGGGATGATGGGAGACTGACTTGAGTCTGCTTTCTTCTTACTCCTTCAGAATTTGAGATGAATTGCTGAAGGGTTTCTCGTATTGAACTCCCCCCGACCCCCCATGAGTCTCAGCTCCAGGAGGGAGGAAATCAGGAGACAACAAAAAAGAAAAGAAACCTAGTAACTCGCCCTTAGCGTGGACAGGAGGGAGAAGACAGAGGAGAGGCAGTGTGAGATAGCCGGCCCACACCTGAATGCAGATCATTCTCAGAGAGCTGGAAAACACGCAGGCCAGGCACCCAAGCCACAGAGCAGGCTCCCAACGCAGCAGGACTGTGCCCTAAGTGTGCAACAGGCATCTGCTTCCTGGGGCAGGCTGCCCTGTCCTGGGCCAGTTTGCTAACTAAACTCCCTACAGGATTGTGAATCCCCCTTCTAAAAGATCAGGAAAAAAATACTTAAAATAACTGTGACATTTAGAAAGTCACTGTTCTCCAGTAGCACGCTCCAGGTGGCAGGCTGTAGTCTCAATGTTAACGATTTTTTCCCCTTTTTTAAAAAAATGGGAAGCTAGGGCTGGCGAGATGGTTCACTGGTAAAGGCACCTGCTGCCAAGCCTGGTGACCTGCATTTGATCCCCAGAATCCACATGTTGAAGGAGAGAACGCATTCCTACAAGATTTCCTCTGAATTCCATGTGCACATGGCATGTGGCATGTACATGTGCACACACACACACACACACACACACACACACATACACACACACACTAAATAAATAGGAAACATTTTTTAAGTGTGTCACTGTGTACTTATAACATAAGCTATTCAGAAAGTTGAGGCAGGAAGATCATGAGTTCAAAACCAGCCTGGCATCATTGTGAAATTCCATCAAAAAAACATTGATGAAGTTTGCTGGCCTGCCTGTTCTGTGCCCATTTCTGTCCTTTGCAAGGTCCTGCTTACTACATGGCATCCTTCCGTCCTCCCCTCAAAGCTACAGTAGGAGAACTTTGTGAGAGGCTGCTGGGCTGTCCTTTGTAAAAATCTAAGAATGAAACCTGAAAATCCCGCCCACTAAGGAAAAATGACTGATAGCTTAAGGTGCTCACGGGGATTTTTGCATAAAAAGATCCACTCCACCTTTAGCAAATATTTATTGGACATCTATGATGTACCAGGAAGCCTTCCAGATTTTGAGGGTAACAGAAGAAAAGAGAAATGTCTTGTGCACCCCATCCCCTCACCAGTGAAGAAATTATATCCTTGCAGAAGTAGAAGATTAGCCCCAATAAGAGAATACTGACTAGCCATGAAAGGGGTAGCATTGTGTCACAGGAAATGTTGAAGGCAAGACTTCATAGCTGGTTAGGAGAAACCTCTACAAAAAAATGTCCTGAAAACATACATACAAGTAACATTACACAGTCTGAACAGGTTATGTTTAGAAATATATATATATATAAACATATATACATATATATAATTTATATTTATATATTTAAGATTATATATACATATATGTATAACATGTACATATATATATGCATGCAATAACATTTAGTGAAAAAGGGGGCCATGAATTTGATGAAGAGTGGGAGGGTGGGTTTATAGGAGGGTTTGGAGGAAAGAAATGGAAAGGAGAAATGTTTTAATTAAATTACAATCTCAAAAATTAAAAAATATATATATTTAAAAGAAAAGAAAGAGTCATCTCAGCTCAGACCCACTGAGGCAAAAATCTAGAGGTCTATGGTGGAGAAAAAGGCCAAAGTAAGGCCTTGTTATGGAGTTTGTAAGATTCTAGAAGCAGAAGGCAGCCAGGTCAGACTTAGCCAGCGAGGGGTTTAGTGACAAAGATCTGGGAGCAGAGGCCGCCACCTGACTCTGCAGGGCCTCAAGGCCAAGGTGGCGTGTTTGGCTTAATCCAAGCATCCTTGGAGGGTGCCAGGCTGTCAGCGCTGGGATCTGATTTTCAGAGGGGAGAGTGGAAATGGGAGCTGCCTGGGTCCAAAGGTAGAGTGGCTTGGGCTGGTGACAGTGGAGCTAGAGGACCAAGATTTGGGATGCCGCTGGGGGTGCGGTAAGGTGGGGGAAGGATGCTGCGATGTGTAGGGCCTTTGTCCTCTGCTCCACGTTTTCAATTAAAACATTTTAGGGCTTGTGAACTAACTATGCGATGACATGATCACAGTATTGAAAGACAGACTCAGCTCCTACTCTGTTTACTGCGGATTGCCATTAGAGGGCAAATTCAGTGTGCGCAGAATGTTAGTTGCTGTATTTGGGGTCCTGTGGCTAGTGTCAAAATCTGAAATGTTTTCTGAAGCATCACAATAACAAACCACTTTTAACCATTTTGTGTTCAAATCCTCTCAAACCAATGACCTGCCTATCAAATTCCCTCACCAGAATTGGCCTAATCTGAATGCTGCTCCCCAAACAAACTAGTTAAGTCTGCTTGCATTAGAAGCAAATTTTAGATTTTGCTTATTACTGCTCCTTTGAGAACAGAGGAATAAGAGCTTGACTGTCACGTGTATTTGAAATGAAGCAATATAGGAAGATACAACCAAATGTTGACAGTGATTGTCTTTGAGGGTAGAACTGATATGTAGCTTGGTTCTCTGATCATTTCTGGTTTCTTCCTCCAAATTTGTCAATTGTAGGGATCTACTTTTGAAGAGCCAGAAGAGTTTTTGAAGTTTAATATGGCTGGAGAGTGGCTGTTCTGTTACTTGGGGTTCATAACAAGAGGGTGTAACAAGTTGTATGCCTGCTTGGGAAAATTGTTCTGAGACCTTGCAACCATGTATTCTAGACGGCTGTGGGACAAGTGGTAACTTACATCTTTGGTTTTTCTTTTTTTAAAATAGATTTGCAAGAAGCTACCAAGATGTTTAAGCACACTTACGGATGCCCTTAAAGAAGACAAAATAGTCTTCCCTAGTGATGAGAAGTAAGCAAACCAAGATGCTTGCTCTTGCTCTTGAGTAACCGCCATGGCGTTCTAGATGAGAACTCGGGGTACTGGCCTTCCTTCTTGGTGGGTTTCACCCTAGTATGGGCACTAGATCCGGAGCAGGGTTTGTACACATTTCAGGATCTCCTGTTATCTGTATGTCTGAGTCAATATTTGCTCCAATCCAGTACTTCTGACATCTTAAAGATGCATCTTTATGAGCCCTGTCAAAGACTGCTAGGATCTAGTCTAACCATCTATGGGGGATCCCTGACTGCTAAGTCTTTATTCCGCATGTAACACAAACCCATGTAATAACAACCAGCTGACCTGGCAATAGAGATAATGATTAGAAATAATTTAAGGATGCTTTCAAATAGGCAGTTGTTATTATATCCTTTTTCTTATTTTGACACTCGAGGAAAGCTAGCATTCTGAGAAGTAACCTCTAGTGATGAATTTGGAAGGATACGGAAGTGTCTGAGTAAGCCCTGAGAATGGAAGATTTTCTGCATGCCAGCAACCTTTTGTATTGCCAAACTGGGCTGGCCAGGTGGTTAATCACACCTGGGGCTGCACGTCCACCCTCTTTTTTTTTTTTTTTTTTTTTGACAGGATTTCTTTGTGTAGCTTTGGAGTCTGTCCTGGAACTCACTCTGTAGACCAGGCTGACTTCACACTCTACTTTTATGGGGAGAAGTAAATAAATTGCTACAAGAAAGTCTCAGTTTTCTTTTCTTTCTTTCTTTTATTTATTTATTTATTTAAAAAAAAATTTTTTTTTTGGAGACAGGGTTTCTCTGTATAGCTTTGGAGCTTGTCCTAGAACTCACTCTGTAGCCCAGGCTGGCTTTGAACTCACAGAGATCTGCCTGCCTCTGCCTCCTGAGTGCTGGGATTAAAGGCGTGTGCCACCACCGCCCAGCAGTTTTCTTATTTTTGAATTCCCTTGTTTTGTAGACTTTAAAAGATTTATTTTAATCTTATGTGTGTATGGGTACTTGCCTGTGCACCATGTATGTATAGTACCCAAGGAGGCCAGAAGAGGGCGTCAGATCCCCTGGGACTGGAGTTAGAGATGGTTGTGAGCTGTTACGTAGGTCAACTGGAGGAAGCCAGTGCTCTTATCCACTGGGCTAACATCTCCCTACTTTGTAGACTTTTAATTAAAATACTCCAGGCATTACACAATGACGTATAATAAAGAAAAAGATAAGGTCTACAAATGCCATGCAAATCCATTATTCCAATGTGCATTTTCTTCAGTATTATTAAAATTCACATAGACGTGATTAATTATTAATTCAATTCAACTGGACGAGCAAATCAAACAGAGGAAACATGGGTGGGGATAAAGTGGTTACTAGGTGAAGTTTTGCACATGGGAAGCTGTGACTCCTTGGAAGGAAGACTTTATTTTTCTGTGCTTTGGGCAAACATCATACGTCACTAGAAGTGTGACTTGGGAGCACAGGTTGAATCCTTAAACTGGGTGTTTTTCTCCCATCTGCTCCTAGTGTGAAGTTCCTGTCCTCCCCGCTTCTCATCTTGCATGGAGAAGATGACAGGACGGTGCCCCTGGAGTACGGAAAGCAGGTAGCCCAAGAGTCCTACCATTTCTTCATCTAGCTGACCTCTGACTAGCGCTTAAAGGTCTCTGACATTATAGGGTCTGCTCTACACTCCGTGAGTCAAGTTCCCCGATCTGTACAACGAGTGTCAGTGCCCTTAGCTGCTTAATTTAAAGGAGTTTGGAGGGTAGGGGTAGACGTTGGTCCCTCACCTGGGGTCTGTGGCTAAGTGGGACCCCCCCATGTTACCACTAATGATGTTTTCCTTTGAACAACACTGTGCTGGAGTGGGCCCACAGCAATTCTTTGAGGCTTTGCAGTGAGGTGTGGTGAAAGGAAGTATGGGTTCATTAGTATTTTTCATTAGTCATGATTGTTCTGGTCCTTAACCGTAGAAACAGCCAACAGAGGACCTGGGGAGGAGGGATGTGGATCTCTAGGGTCTGACTTGATGAGAGACCCCCAAGTTCCTTTCCCTTTTAGGAAAGTCAGACTAGGAGATCCGTGGCTGGCTATCACTGCCCTTGACTGTCTTCGCTTCTCTTGCAGCTCTACGAAATTGCACACAGTGCCTACAGGAACAAAGACAGGGTCAAAATGGTTGTCTTCCCTCCAGGCTTCCACCACAACCTTCTCTGTAAAAGCCCCATGCTGCTGAGAAGTGTGAGGTGAGAACTCCTCTTGCTAATTGTGACTCAATTAGCCCTGCCACAATAGGTGATCAAGGCAAGCCCTGAGTTATTCAGACCAAGTGTGAGCTGACCTATGTCCTCTTTCTGCAGAGACTTCCTGAGCCAGCAGTGGGCATGAGGGCCAGGAGGAGCGGAGATCTCTAGAAGATGTGGTACACATGGCACCTGAGCTGTGTGGTTTCTTTATGCAAAATTGCAGTGGGCTACTTGGATGAACGGAAGCCCCTGATACTTCCACCTGCCATTTGAATAAAGAAAGCTGCATGGAATGGAGTCTTTAGCTCATCATCGTCTGACTTGTGAATCATGCCAAGTCCTCGATGTGGAGAATCAGAATTTAATGTGATCTGATCTCATCTATAAATGTCCACTTATGAAACCTGCTGGGGATATTTGTGAGTAAGGTGGCTGCTGGTGTATGAACGTCAGTGTCTGCTGAGACGGGCTGAGAGGGTACCATTTAGGAACCAGAGAGTGCTTCTCTCAGCAGACTCTGAACCTGGGAGCCTCTTGAACTTGGACTTCTCTCACCTTCAGAGCTGTGAGACTAAATTTACATTGTTTGTAAGTTATCTAGATTAGGACCTTCTGTTATGACAGCTTGAAGGGACAGAGACAGTAGCCTGGAGCTTGAACTCCGACAGTAGTGAAAATATTTTACCTTAGTTCTTTTAAATGGCATTAAGCAGTTCCAAGCAGTTTTCTGGCTCTCTGATTACTTTTGAGGAAAGTAATCCTAGCATGCTACTGATTGACAACTGGAAGTCGCATTTTTATTTTTAGCTCTAATACAGCCGTACATTTTCCTTTCCCATCCCAGAGACACTTAACTAATTATTCAATAACAAAACAGAATCAACGAAGCTATAAAAATATTCAAGTTCAATAAGAAGTCATTCCCTTTCGAGAGACATATCACTGTTCACTCCCCATTGATCCCCCTGCTGGACTCATTGGACAGGGAAATCTTCAGATCCGAAGGTTCCATGTTCCAGATGTCCTTGGCGTATTCCTTGATGGTGCGATCACTGGAGAATTTCCCCGAGGCAGCTATATTTTTGAGTACCATTGTGTTCCAGGCTTTTTGATTCTGTGAATGACATAAACACATCCAGTCCAGGGCCTGTGTGCCTGGCAAGCTTTGACAAACGTCAGGCCTAACACACTTCACAGAAGAAATGACAGGGACAAACTAGAACGATTTGTAGATGCATTTGCTCTGCTGACAGCAGACACTAGAGCAGACTACACTTTCTTCATATTCAGGCTATGTATTTCTCTTAGGGATGAAAAGGTATTTTTTTACTTTAAGGGAAACCATGGCCATGGCATGGTAGTAGACGCTTGTCATCCCAGCCTTTGAGAGGCTAAGGCAAGAAGATCTCAAGTTCAAACTCAGCCTGGGCTACACAGAGAGACTCTATCTCCCAAGAGAGAGTGAGGAAGAGAGTGAGAGAGGGCAAGAAAGCAAGCGAGTGAGTGAGAGCAATAGTATGAGCATGTGGAGGGGTGTGTGTAAGGGACAGGGAGAGGGAATGGGGACAGAAAGGGGGAGAGGGACAGGGATGAGGGGGAAAGAGAGGGGAGGGAGGGAGAGAGAGAAGGAGAGAGGGTGAGAGAATGAAAATCTGTGGATGGGAATTCTCTAATTGGTAATCCGGCTAGGGTTTCAGTGTTTTAGTATGTAAGCCATATTTCCCATGCGTTATTACTAGGATGGAGAGATGGCTCAGTGGTTAAGAGCACCTGTTACTCTTTTCGAGGACCTGAGTTCAGTACCCAGCACCCCTACTGACTGTAACTCCAGCTCCAAGGGATCCATTTACCTCTCCTGGTCCCCATGGGCACCTGCATACACTTGGCATCCACTCATATAGACACACATAAATAAAACAAAAATAAATGGAATAACCTCTCTTCTACCTAAAGGGGAGAAAGGGACTAATATTCATTATCCATGAGAGGACGTTTGAAGAGGTTTAGCCTATTGCTGGGGATGTCTTTCTGTATGCTGTGAATGTGTTGCTCTGGTTGATTGATAAATAAAACGCTGATTGGCCAGTAGCCAGGCAGGAAGTATAAGCGGGACAAGCAGAGAGGAGAATGCTGGGAAGAGGAAGGCTGAGTCAGGAGACGCTGCCAGCTGCCACCGCCATGAGAAGCAAGATGTAAAGTACTGGTAAGTCACAAGCCATGTGACAACTTATAGATTAATAGAAATGGGTTGATTTAAGATATAAAAACTAGATAGCAAGAAGCCTGCCATGGCCATACAGTTTATAAGTAATATAAGTCTCTGTGTGTTTACTTGGGTCTGAGCGGCTACAGGAGCCGGGTGGACACAGGAATACATTGGCTACAATCTATGACTCAAAAAGTTTGGAAAATAGTGACCGTTAGCTAACAGCGCTGTGGCAAGCTTGGCTGACCCACTTAGCTTCCCTTGTTCCTTTTGAAGGCCTATGCCTCATCAGGCTTGTTCTGAATCCCCACAGCTCCAAAACAGGGTGAACTAAGGTTTCATTCTCAATCAGAAATATTTCAAAATTTTACATTTTTTGTAAAAGAATATAAAAATATATTTATTTACAGCTTTATTTTTTTAGAGATCTCTATGAGTTTATTGGATGTTATTCAAAGTTGTTAACACATTAGGAAAATTTTTTAAAAAAAGAATTAAGCTATCATCATACCCTAAGCTATGCCAAAGTGGAACACGGCAGCTTACTCTGGCTTAGAGACTTCTACATAAAAATAAAAACAAGCCAGGCGGTGGTGGCACACACCTTTAATCCCAGCAGTCGGGGGAGGCAGGTGGATCTCTGTGAGTTCGAGGCGAGCTTGGTCTACAGAACAGTCAGTGCTGTGCAAAGAAACTCTCTCAAAAAAACCAACCAACCACACACACACACACACACACACACACACACACACACACAAAAAAAAAAAAAAAACCCCAAAACCCAACAACAACAACAACAACTGAAGTTCATGGTAGGCTTCCAAGCCACTCGGTCGTGTTCACTAACCCTCAGCAAAGCAATTACTGTAAAAAGCAGAAGCTGCAGTTTGAACTACGAACAGGCAGGTATAAAGGAAATACTGCACACTCGATGGACAGTCCCTGGATCTGGGCTTCGCTTTACTGGAAGACCCTTTGTGTCTAACTGTCCTTGACATTAGTCCTCACCCTCATTCACGGTTTTCTCCCCTGTTCTGGTTGATTTCTATTTCTCCAGGCAGCGGCTCTCTTTCCTCTGAGTTCCTGCTGCTGCCTGGGCTGGTCCCATCCGTGCTCAGGAAGTGGTCAGTGAGATGCTTAAGCTCCAGCAACACTGGCTCCACTGTTTACAGCTGCTGACTGGAACTTGGGTCTAGGCTCCATCAGGAGATTCATCTGACTTTATCTAGAAGATGAGGGCTGGCTGCAAGGCAGCACAGGCTTGGCAGGGTCTCATCTCACAACCCCTTGGGTGGCTGCGTGTTGCATGTGCTAACCTGGCCTGTCTGTCACCTGCCCCGAGAAAGGAATGGGGAAGAATGTTCGTGTTCAATGGGGGTTGGAACTTCCAGACCAAAGCTGGAATGGTTACCCACTACACCGCCTGGAGTCTCAGCTCAGAGCTTGCTCCTCTGGAAACCCTTCTATACTTTTTCAAGACACTCCTGGAGGGCTGTTTGACAAGGCATAACTGCATGTGGAGACTTATTCACATAGCTCTAGTTGTTTTTTTTTTTTTTTTAAATAATCATATATAACCCTCTCTTCCTTCTGTACATTTATATTCTAATGATCTGGCCCTACCACAAGAGTGGTCCAGGGGAGGTATTTATTTTTCAGTTTTCAGAGAATACCAGGTCAGTTCTTATGCAACTAAACTGTGGCTCGGTCTTGTAATAATCTTGGCAAGTGTTTCAAAACATTGATGGCGAATTCTACCCACGCCAGTCAGAATCGCTGTGGGGGAAGGGTAAGTTATCACCTGTATTTTGAACCAGCAGCCTTGGCGACTGTGATGTGTAGTTCTGGTTAAGAAACCTGGGGTTACAGGCTGCTTGAGGGGAGAGGGCAGAGCTCAGCACGGAGAGGCCCCTCACACCTCTGAGGCCTGCATCCTGAGCTGCTGGGATGGGCCTGCTACACAGTAGGTGGTTGATGAATAGAAATCACCAGTGATTTCCTTTTTAAAGTAGAGCACTGAAAAAGTTTACAACTGTTACTGAAATCTCAGATTCCAGTATCTGGAATAGCCCTCCCGGTGTGTCTTGTAAATGGGAAAAAAGACAGATTTTGATCTGAACATCTGCCAAGTTCTCTCGCTCACTCTCTATCTCTTCTCTTTTTTCTTTTGGTGGTGCCGTGGGAGGAAGGTGTCAAACTCAGAGCCTTGCACACACTAGGCAAGAACTCTACCAAGCTTCCCTAGGGCTGATTGGTCAATGGGGCTCTGTTATTTAAATTTCATACAAAGAAAACAATGAATGAACCTTAACAGGTTATGTGAAACCCATCCCATACTCACCATATACAGCTGGCTGACTTTTTCTTGACACTTGACATAGGCCTCGTAGTCTGCAAAGACTTTGAATCTGCATTTGTTTTTTGTATGGGTGCGGTTGGAAGAAAGACAGACAGAACAAATTCATGGACAGGATTCCACTTTAAATCCCCTTTTGCTGACTGTCAAGATGCCTGGCTTACCAACAAGAATGGTCACCGTTTCGTGGTTCCCATATGCAAATATGCCTCACATCACGTGTATGTATGTGAGAGCCGAATGGGTCAGCGGGAAGAGAAAAAGCACACAAGGTTTGAATCTTATTCTCAAGCTTAAACCATTTGTGGAGGGTGCCCGCCCCCAAGCTTGTGACAGCCAATCAGATCACAGGTCCATGAGTGGGCTGCTGCTAGTTTGAGATGCTTTTGTCCCTTTCTCATGCATCCAGTCAGACCACAGAGGAACCCACCTGTCATGATAAAACAGCATGTTGATAACGTCTTTGAAGAGCTCAGGCTGAGTGGGCGAGAAGAAGCCATTGTCAATTTGGTCAATGGCCAGCTTCAGTTCCGGAAGGGCCTCGTAATATTCTTTTGCCTCATACCTGTAGTACAGGGTGGGTGGATGGTTATAGAAAGGCTGTGTTAGTGTGTGTGATGAGCAGCACACCAGATACCTCATTCGCTGTAAAATACACACCAACACCAGCGTTTTTACAAATCGTTATAGATTTCAACATGGGTATAACACTAGATCCTAATTTATCCCCTTCCAACCGATTCATTCCTCATAATCAAAAACACTAAGGACAGTAGACAATGAAAACTCTAATCTAATCTGATAGACTATGGTAAGGTTTATTTTAAAGTGGATGATGACTCTAAATAGCATGGTGTGAAGGGAACTAGCTGCTTTATTTGGACCCATAAAACTTTTGGATTCATAAAAGTTGATGCTACTGAGTGAAACTCACTTCTAAGGGTCAGAAAGTATATTTAACATCCTCTGAATCTCCTGGAGCTCCATTGGGTTCTTCCTTGAACTCAGGTTAAGTAAACCCAACTAGACACGAAGTGAGAACAGACATTGTTGGGGCACACCTCTCTCTACCCTCCGTCATGTTTTGGTCTGTCACTCAGAGATCTTAAAGGAGCACCAGGTATTGGTTTAGCTTACTGACAAAAACATCCAAGTAGACAATGCTTCCTCTTTTGATCAAAGAAAAAAAAAATCACGGACACAGGAAGCGGGAAGGCTCACTGAGTTGCTGTGGCTGGTAGCCATAGCAACTTGCCCATGTATCTGTCCTAAGCATCCTTTAGTTACACTGGCTGAGTAACTAAGGCTAGCTGTGGCTAGGAGGGCCTGCCTCCTCATGGGAGCTGTTCTGTCTCTAGATCTCATGAGATCAGGCCTCAGTGGGATTGCCTGCATGAGTGAGCAGTAAGCCCTTGGAGATAATGTCCCTTCCTGGGGGTGACCCGCTCAGCAAAGGGGAGTGGCTTTCTCACCCTTTCTTGTCCAAAGCGGCCACATCATCTACCCTCATGCCAAAGATGAACAGGTTCTCCTCCCCGGCTTCCTCGGCCATTTCCACGTTGGCCCCGTCCATAGTCCCGATGGTCAGGGCCCCGTTGAGCATGAACTTCATGTTGCCGGTCCCGGAGGCTTCCGTGCCCGCCGTGGAAATCTGCTCCGACAGATCTGTGGCTGGAATGACTGTAAGCAGGCCGTGTCAATATGGTGATTCCTTCTCTCTGGGTCCTTAATTTTATGTGAGCATGGATCTAGCTGGCCCGTTGTTGACGATGAACACGTGTATAACCTGGTACTCCTTCCGTGGTATAGAAAGAGAGCTCACTTTCTCCTTGACCCAGGCAGCTACTGTACCCTTATGTACCTGTGTGCTTATCACTCTTTCTTGGTCTACACACTTTTAAGAGTGTCTACTGGCTCTGAGCTATAAGCTGGACGTTATCTTTTTCCCTTTCCATCTCTGCATTTTTATTTCTTCTGCTTTGTAAAAACATATTGCAACTTCTACTTCTTGGCCCATAAAATTCCCAGACCTTTCTTTAACTCTTTTTGCAAGGGACTGAATTGTTCCACTTCTTCCCTTGCTCCTTTACCTGACTGCAGCTGAGGTGTTTTGTGCCTGCCCCTTCAGCCTCATGTGCACCCAAATCAGATCTGCCCAAACCTCCAACCGCTTCACCACAGAGCTCAAGCCTGAGTCGGCCTTATTCTGGGAGCTTATCTGTCGATTAGATTTGCGCTCATTTGTATTTTTAGGAACCTGGCTCCTTTCTCTTTATGCAGAGGCATTTAAGCAGTAACCCCACGGGACCCCAAAATACCACAAAGAGAAAGTTGACTTTTACTTCTTTCAATCTGGGAAGTAGGTGAATACACGGTTGGCCCTGGCCGGTGGGTGGCTTCTCTGCTGGTATGAATTGTGAACAAAGAAAGGTCCCAGCGGTAAAGAAAGGGATGCTGGCTCCCTGCCTGCTGGCCCCTGTGTGGGAACGCCGTGTTTGATTCTGGAGTGCACAGCTAAGCCTCGTGCTTTGGCAGCACCGTGTCTGTCCTTATTCGCTGTCACACCATGAACAAATGACAATCCTTCCTCCCATGCAGTGACGAGAATCCTCTGAGAGCTGGGGAGCTGGTGTGCTCTTTGCAAAACCTGGGCTGGCAGCTGAAGACCCTTCCTCCCATTTGCAGAGGACCCCGGCCAAACTTCAGCATCTCCACCACCACAGGCTCCCCAGTCGTAGGGACCAGTCACTTGCGAATGCGATCATGTAACAGCAACCTCATGGGTCACTCTGGCCATCTTAGGGGCCTCTACTTTGTCATCCACCAGGTCGCTAGCTCCCTGGAGTCAGTCTACCCTGATCAAGCCCAGATGCTGCCCCGCTCCTCCCCCATGCCTGGCAACGAGGACACTACCTTTCTCAGCAAGCGACACTCTGTAATTCTCCAGGAAGATGACTTTCAACTTGCTGCCCACCATGGGGTCATTGTTCACCACTTCTGCCACGGAGGTGATCAGCTTTATGATCATTTTGGCCATGTGATATCCCGGGGCAGCCTTGGGGAAGAACAGCAGTGTGTGGAGAGAAGGACCGATGGATGAAGAAGGCATATAGCAAGAGATTAGACCCCGTAAGTCCCCAAGAAATTCAGCCAACTTACTTTGCCACCGATTATGACTGTCCTTGGCACGAACAACTTCTTAGGGTCTTTCTTGATGCCTTCAAAAGACGGAGATATAGACGGAATGAACAGTGGCTGCTGTGGAGGGACAGGGACCCACCTCGAGGCTGCTGCTTCCATCCCCGGAAAGGGTTACGGGGAGCGGGGTGGCGAGCTCCAAGGACACTCACGATTGTACATGGTGATCACGTGCAGGCAGTTCAAGAGCTGCCGTTTGTACTCGTGGATCCGCTTCACGTGGACGTCAAACATGGAAGAGGGGTTGATCTTCACCTTGTACTCCTTCTCCAGGAACTGGGAGAACTTCAGCTTGTTTTCCTGTGGAGCGTGAACAGGCCAGAGCCCCCCCCACTCAGTGGGAAGCCTTGGGTGTCCGCTGGAACCCACAGCCCTCGACGCCAAGGTGAGGGCAGAGAGCCCTGTCCGGCACACTCACCTGCTTCACTTTGGCTATTTCCCGGAGGAAGATGTCGTCGCTCACGAAGCTGTGGAGCTTCGTCAACTGGCTCAGGTCCTTCACGTAGTCCTCTCCAATTTTCTGTCGATTTAGAGGAAAAGGTGATCTTACTCTGAGACGGTAATCACACCCGTCACGGCAGGTTTTACCAGAGTGTATACAGTAAGTGGCTCTCATGCCCAGCGGTTCACACAACGGTCTGTTTCACTCACAAAAGAGGGTAGGCCTCCTACGTCGGAAGAACTTTATTTTTATTTATTTATTTTTTTTTCGGAGCTGAGGACCGAACTCAGGGCCTTGCACTTGCTAGGCAAGTGCTCTATCACTAAGCTAAATCCCCAACGAGAAGAACTTTAAATATAAGAACTTTGCATGCAAGGGTGACCGAGAACCCAGGTTCTGTTATGTTTCGGAAGCTTCATTATCCCGTTACTCGTGGACACCCTGTTCCATCCGTGGGTCACACAGACACTGTTGGCCGTGACTAGTTATGCGTAATTTGTGCAGCCCTTGTTCAAAATAGAAGAATTTCAAGGTGGGGGCTGAAGGGATGGCTCAGTGGTTACGGGAACATACTGCTCTGGCGGGGGGTGGGGGTGGGGGGGGGGGGGGTGGGGGGGGGGGGGTGAGATCCTGACTTTGGTTGCTAGCACCCATATGGGGAGGCTCACAACTGGCTGTGATCCCAGCTTCAGGAGATATGACACCGTATTCTGCCCTCTAAGGGCACCTACACCCATGTGCATATACTCCTTCCATAAACACATAACTAAAATAATAATAATAATAATAATAATAATAATAATAAATAAATAAATAAATAAATAAATAAATAAAAATTTGCCCCTGCACAACAGTATGAGCCACTTACTCGGAAGCCAGCCCGGCCACAGGTAGGATGTGTGACCCCCCTGTGACTTCATTTGCGGACCCCATCCCCACCGGCTTCCCTCTTGGCGCCTGCTTTTACCTCTGCTATCAGATCAGCCAGCCCTGGGTTGCAGAGCAGGAGCCAGCGCCTCGGGGTGATGCCGTTGGTTTTATTCTGGAACTTGTCTGGTTCCAGCTCGCTGAAGTCCTTGAACCTGGTAGAGACGGAAGAGACAAATGGCTGGCTCACGCTGAAAGGGGCAGAGACCTGCTTGCCGGGCAAAGGTCAGAGTTAGAGTCGGGGAGCCAAGCGGGGGCTCAGGAAAGGTAATCGAAGGTGAAGGGAGACTTGGCAGCGGCTATGGCTGCCACTTTAGATAGAAGAGACTCATTTGCAATTCAGAACAGCCGCCCCAGATCCAGCCACCTCCATCTGACTTCCTGGCTGTGACAGATACCAAGTTTTCAGCTGAACAGTTGTGTAAATCCAGAATTAGGGTGGTACAGAGAAGGCATTTTTGTTTTGTTTTTGTTTTTAAGTTCTCTATATACAAGACAATTCTTGAAAGCCTTTCCCAGGCCCTTTCTCATCTGAAAGCAAAACCGATGCTAACTGGCGCCATTGCTTTCGAGGATCTGGGTTGGGATCGCGGTTCCAGTACCATCACTCACACTTGGGTCTTCACGATGTCCGAGTGGATCTTTGCTACCCCATTCACCGCGTGGCAGCCCACGATGCAGAGATGGGCCATGTTGATCCTTTTGCCTCCTTCCTCTTCGATTAGAGACATCCTCCTCATGCGGTCGATGTCTTTAGGGAACAAGGCCACGATTCTCTAGTCAAAGGAAGACACAGATCTTGCTGGCTGCTGGGGTTTTAAAGCAGTCCCCAGAAGCCACTCCTGCCCCAAGCAAAAATCTCTGATGGAGGGTGAAGAGACCTTCAGAGAGAGCAGAGCTAGCTGTGGAGATGCTAGCTCTCCATTTACACTTTCAAAAGCATCTGTTTACCAGAGCCCCACTCAGACTTTCTTCAATGACTGGAAGACGCCAAGGCCTCGTTTAGGAAGGGAGGACATGGTGGTGAGCTTGGATACGGTACGGTCGCATTCTCCTGAGAGGCAGGCGTCTCTCGGAATTGACTTACGTCTAAATGCTTCTGATTGATCTCATAAATGATCTGCAAGTGTCGAGGCAGCAGCTTCTCCACCAGTTCCACCGGCCAGCGCTCCAGGGCCTCCGGGAGCACCGTGTGGTTGGTATAGGCGAAGGTTTTCTTGGTGATCTCCCATGCCTGCAGGAAGAGAGGATTGGTTTCTGTCCCTTCAGGGCATGCCCCCACAGAGCTAAGCACTTCTCTCAATGCCTGCTGTGTGCAACGGTGTTTCTGAATGTGCACAGGTAGGCACACGCGACCCACTGAGTCTTTAAATGGTCCAGGTCACAGTATTTATACTTTATGTTTTCTGAGAAAGAAAAAGCTTTTTATAAAACTGTCTAGTAAGATATTAGACAGCACTCTGATAAATCTTCTTGTGATCACTACATGCTTTTATTTATTAAATACTAAATACTCAAAGTTGGGGAATAGAACTTTAAGTAACATTTAGCAGACGCACAGGAAGCTTAAAAATCTGCATTTTCAAAGAATGTCCCCAGCCTGGGGACATGGCTCAGTCACTGAAGGGCTGATGCAGAAGCATGAGGACCTGAGTTTGGTCCCCAGCAACCCTACAAAACAGCAAAAGCATGGGAATGCAGAGACAGGAGGATCCCTGGGCTCACGGACCAACCTCCTAGCCTATGTGATGAGTCCCAGCCTAATAAGAGACTTTGTCTCAAAAAACAAGGTGGATGGCCCCGAGGAACAACACCCAAGGATGTCCCCTGGCCTCTACATACAAGCATGTACACATATCCCATACACATACAAATGCCGGCTTCCAAAGCTAGGGGGTGCTTTTAGTTAGCTGTCTTCTGGTCTAGAAAATTCAAATTTCAAATCACTTGAGAAACAAAGTATGTTCAACACAACATAACCCTTAATGTGGCTACTGGCCTGCCTCCTGCTGTGATTGGAGCTAGTTAGTTCTTAGTCTTATTTCCTGTGAAATGCTGAGGATGGAGACATGTTGGCATCAGGGCAAAATACACCCTTCAACTGTGAGAATCTAGCCACAGAAATCCATTTTGAACAGAAGAAACAAAGGAGCTTTTCAGGAGTCCCTCAACCCAGATATTCTGAATGGTTTCAAGATAAAGAAGCCAGGTTATCCAGACCTTAGACCAGGGCAGTTTTTCAATATCCACAAAAATCCTCATCAGCTCAGGGATGGCGAGTGCAGGGTGTGTGTCATTCAGCTGAATGGCTACCTGGGTAGAGAGAAGACATCGATGGGTGAATGACGGCCCAGGGTCTGGCTTCCGGTCTTCACCAACGTCTGGAAGAAGCGCTAAACCAGCGGTTCTCAACTGATGGGTCGCAACCCTTTTGGGGGTCGCATATCAGATATCCTGTATATCAGATTCTTACATCACAATTCATAATAGTAGCAAAGTCACAGTTAGGAAGTAGTAATGAAATAATTGTATGGTTGGGGGTCACCACAACATGAGGAACTGTGTTAAAGGGTCGCAGCGTTAGGAAGGATAAGAACCATTGCTTCCTGGGAAACGTTTGAATGAAACATGTGCTCTGCCTGCCTGACATTCTGACCACTTGGAGACAGTAGCTCTGATGGACGTCCTCCCCTTGGGCCTCGCCTACGGCCACAGTCTGACCACTCACCTGATCTGGAAAGGCGTCGAACACGGTTCCCCCACCATCCTTGGAGCCAAACTTCGAGGCCTTGAAGCGTCGGATGACATCCTGCAGGGTCGCAGCCACCACGAAGTACTCCTGCTTCAGCCTCAGCTCCTTCCCTTCAAAAAACTTCAAGCCAGGGACACTGAGTGAGAGGGGGTCGTGGTGGAGCCGTGACCAAAATGTGGTCAGTCTCCCCTGCCTAGGGAACATTAAGGAACCGAGAGGAGGCCAGGTGAATGAAGAAATATCAACTTCTGCTTCCCCGAAAACCTGTCCAAATGACAGGCAAGAGCTCTTGGGAGGGTGTTCAGATATAAGATAAAAAGGCTGGGAGAGACAACAGTAACACTTTGGTTTTGTTTTTAAATAAATTTGACACAGTTTTTTTTTTAAGGATCTATTTTTGTTTTTAATTTAATTGTGTGTGTGTGTGTGTGTGTGTGTGTGTGTGTGTGTGTGTGTGTGT
>CABHPR010131433.1:1831-27941 GCA_902168415.1 Peromyscus melanophrys
TGTGTGTGTGTGTGTGTGTGTGTGTGTGTGTGTGTGTGTGTGTGTGTTTGTGTTTGAGACAGGGTTTCTCTGTGTAGCCCTGGCTGTCACTGGGACAGCCCTAGAACTCTCTCTATAGTCAAGGCTGGCTTCGAATTCAGAGATCCTCCTGTCTCCGCCTCTTGAGTGCTGGAATTAAAGACATGTGTCATCACCACCCGGCTCAGTAGTAAATCTCTAAAAATACACACAAGCTTTCAGGTCACTCCTTCCTTTAAATCCTCCCGATACCTGTCCATCTTACTCAGAAGATAAGATCATTGCCCAGGCTGTCAAATCTTGTACCACTTCCATCCTCTCTGCTCTTCTTTACTACTACTCTTGGTGGCTGGGCTATAGCCACACTGTTCCTGGAGCATGCAAAATCTTGGCACTTACTCTCATCTGTTGGACTGCTCTCGCAGCTATCTGCAAGGTCCAGCTACTTTACCTTCTGGCTTCAGTTGGGTCTCTGCTCAAATACAACCCAGAAAGACTTTATTCTAGCAGCTTCGTAGAAGTATTTTCCTGCTTTTGGTCATGCTCAACGCCTTTCCTTTATTTTTCTTCTTCTAATGCATCATGTTTATTTCTTTGTTGTTTCTACACCCTATTATCTATAATAAATAGTACACAATGGGTGTTCCATAAACATGTTGAATCTTACAAGAAATGGTGATAATTTTATGCATTTGAACTCACGGCAATCGAACACAAAACAGTAAAAAAATTTTTTTAAAAAAGGCCAGTCACAGGAACTATCCTAAAATCAACTGTAAATCACGTTTTTGCTGTATGACAGTAGAACAGTTTCTACTAAAGTTCTGCTAAAGGACATCAGGAAAGAATCAAAGTCTGAACTCTACGTTTTCTTATGTTATAGCACAATGGGGCTGAACAGCTGAATTGCATTTTAAATGTACAGAAATTACAGAGTGTGGATCAGTCTACAACACTTGCTACATGTGATATTTGGGGCTGCACAGGCTCTGAATGACTCCTTAATTTTTATGGTTGGAAGGCAAAAGAAAAGAGGCCAGGATAAGGTTAAGGATTTTATTTTTAGCAGGAAAAAAAACCAAGAAAGACAAAGCCCAGAAAAAAAAGAACAACTGAAGAGACTCCTCATACAGCGTTCTCAAATTTATCATTAGAGCAGTTAGAAACTTTAGTAGCTGTGGTGGTTAAAACCTAGGCTTATGCATCTGAGAAGGCAGGTGGATAGTGTCATTAATTAAACTGAATCTATCTAAGTTGTGTTTGGGCAAGTTGCAGAAGTTCATTAGATAATTTCCCTGTAGCAAGCACTTCAGAATACTGAATGGGAGCTCTAGGCAATGTAGGCAAATTATTCCTTTATCAAATCTTTCATCCATCCATTGACTCACTTGAATTAGTACCACTCCCATAGATTTCTTGTGTTTGTCTACTGAAGGATTTAACAGACTGTAATTTTTTCAGCTAACTTGTCTACTTCATGTACACATTATTGCCAAACCAAGTCTAGCATACAGAAAAAAGCAAATTAGGATTTTGTGAAATAGTCTTTGTGCACCAAAGTATTTGTATTTTATTATGTACTCTCTATTCCAAGTGGAAAGGAAAGCAATTCCAAACTCTGTAGGGGACATGCAGGAGTTCAAGGTTGTTTGCTGCTACATTCCAGAAGGGGATGTGTGGGGAGAATGTAAAATAAATCCATGAATGTCTGAAAGAGTGGATATGATAAGTGAAAGTGAACAGGCATGTGAAAGTGTACTGGTGCTGGCGTTGATGGATAGATAGGATTTTGACAGAGGGAACCCACATCTTGCTCCACTGCATGATAAGCCTGCCTGAGCAAACTCAGGGGGCAGAGAAATTCAGGCACAGCTCAGAGAGCCATGATCAGGCAAGCCTAGCTTAGTAAGAAGAGTGTCTGCTAACACATTCTGCAGAAGGCAATGGAAAGGCCAACGGCTGACAGATGGACGTGTGGCAGAGGGGTGAGAGTAGAAAGCTTAGAGCTGCCTTAGAGATTATGGTCGCCAATCAGTAAGGCAAGTAGGAAGGAAGAGGCTGCAAAAAGTCAATGGTTATTTTCATAGGCATCTCCTACTACCATGTGAATATATTTTATAGTATCCTGGACTAGTCTGAATGACCCTTATTGGCACCTTAGATTCTGACATAGAAGGATTAAGCAACTGTTTGCTGAATGAAAACACACTTCACTGTTGTGTCATTACCTACTTTCTTTTTTTTTTTTTTTTTTTTTTTGGTTTTTCGAGACAGGGTTTCTCTGTGTAGCTTTGCGCCTTTCTTGGAACTCACTTGGTAGCCCAGGCTGGCCTCGAACTCACAGAGATCCTCCTGCCTCTGCCTCCCGAGTGCTGGGATTAAAGGCGTGAGCCACCACCGCCCGGCTGTGTCATTACCTACTTTCAATGTCTTCGTGCTACTACCTAGACTGGTCATAGCTGCTGCTCTAGAAAAGAAGACATTTACAAAGCATTCTGTCTGGAAAACAGTACTTCAGCAGTCACAAGCGCTAAAATATGAAGTGAGAAAAGTAAATGTAAAATAAAGAAGAAATGAGTAAAATAACATTCATATGCAAATTTTTGAATGTTTAGAGAAAACACACATGGAGAAAAAAGTGACTAAGTGATACAAATGAAGAAAGTGGAAGAAAGGGAATTTCCCCTCTGTCTCCTCTAAATTCATGCTCTCTATGGCTCTCCCTCCTCCCCCACCCCCCGACTCCCTCATTATTTTTTACTGGATCTTGCCTTGAAACATCAAATAATACACAAAATGATCGGAATATCAGCTGAACACTAAGAGGGATCTGACAAAAATCTCATTTATTTTTGCTTCAAATTGTTATTACTTAAGTTTTGAATTTTAAAATCTACAACTAACTGATCATTAAAAGCTGAGATGAAGCTGGGCGGTGGTGGCCCATACCTTTAATCCCAGCACTCGGGAGGCAGAGCCAGGTGGAGCTCTGTGAGTTCGAAGCCAGCCTGGGCTACCAAGTGAGTTCTAGGACAGGCGCAAAGCTACACAGAGAAACCCTGTCTTGAAAAGAAAAAGTGTAAAATTTACCCTGGGTTTGGTCCTCAGCTCTGACAATAAATAAATAAATAAATAAATAAATAAATAAATAAATAAACTGAGATGTTCTTTAAAAACACACAGGATGCTCTTACTCTTAAAGTCTTCTCATACATTGCTTGCTTTGGCACAAGAAAATGTTTGTGTCTCTATAAATTGATGTATAACAATACTACAAGAAATTTAAGTGATACTGAGGTGAAAATTATAGTAACGTTTGCAGAATTGAATCTACACGAAAGAACTTCACTCAAGAGTTCACACACTTAAGCCACAGCCTTATAAATAACTGTGGGATAGCTTTTTGTATGCAAACAAGTATCCCAAACATAAAAATTTAAAAATATTTTATTGATTTTTTAAGAATTGTATACAGTATATTTTGATCTTATTTATCACCTTCCCCCAACTTCTTACAGATCCACCTCCATCTCTCTACCCACCCAACTTCTGTGTTCTCTCTTAAAAAAAATTTAAAAAAGAAACCATTGAATAGAATTTGTATGGTCCAAATGCTGTTAGATGTGGGATGTGCCCTAGAGCATGGTTGATCTACCAGGGTCACACCATTAAAAACAAAAACAAACAAACAAAAATGACTGACTCTTCCTGTCCCAGCAGCTCTCAAATGTCAATAGTGCCTTAGCCAGCAGTGAGACTTCATGCCCTTCTCACTCAGCCCTCCATGCTAAGATTTTGTCTTGTATAATATTAGAGGGACCAGCCTTAATATTTTCTGGAAATAGAATCTCAGCACACTGAGCTCTTAGTCCAGTCATTTATTCTTCCACATCTTCTTCTCTGTCCTCCCATGCCCTGGGAGTCCCGGTATATATACACTTACAAGCAGTAATCCCTTGGCAGTGCAAAGCTAGGCTTCCAGGGTCAAACGGAGGGGTGATAAGATTCACATAGAGGGGCAGTAATTGTTAATTATCATTTGCAACCCAAAAGGGAAGTGACCAATGGGGAAATGAATTAACTAAAGGCTAAATTTGGTAATATCTAAGAAGAGAGATCTTATGTGCTCAACTATAATCTTAAACATGATTGGTAGAAAATGTTAAGAATCTATAAGTTGCTAGGTCAATGGGAGAAAATAAAACTGCCTTCTTTTTTCCTGTGGCTCCTATCTGTCCAAGCTATCTGCCATTTTTTCCTGCAGGGTGGCAGAAAGAGTGCTCAGTTGCTAGGCAATCTGTGTACAGCTAGATGCCTCTGGTGATAGTTAAAGGGAGATCTGGAACTAGAGGTAAGATTTGGGAAAGCTTAATTGGCACATCCGCCAGGCCTTCTCAAACAGGTAGCCTGGATGCTTAAGTCTGTTCTTAGAGAGTACAAAGGTATCTCTGATAAGGTACTTTCCTCCAACTGGGGATGGACCTGGCCGGATGCTGCTAATGATGATAATTACAGGGGGGGCTTGAACTGGGGTTCTGGCTGTGCATAGCTGTCAGTGCAGAAGGTTATCTAAATATTCCTAGAAGTGGCTAGGTAGGGAGTTAGAGGTCTATGAAGTTAGTAAGGCTGTAAGAAAAGGAGGGTCCGAGCTAACTTATGTGAAACTATTATTTAAGGTCCACCTGACCTAGGAGGTGTCTCCCTGTGCAATTTACCTTAAATCAGAAGACTAGCATGTGGTGGTCTGGGCTGTTATTTCTGTTAATCCTTGAAAGTGGCTAAGGGAGATATCTGATTTCAGTGCTGAAAAGGGAGAAACAGATGTTTGGTGGGAAGGAAGCCTTGAATGTATATGTCCAAAGAGTGATCAGTACACACTGTTAGCAATTCTTAGGGAAAAATCAATTGAGAAAACTATGAAGGCACACATGATTTTCATAACAGAGGACAGTTGATATATAACAAGCCAAGTAACACCAAATGCTCCTTGGGATTTGGCTTCCTCTGAAGGAATTCCTTGATCCCTTCAGGTAGTGGCTTTGCCATAACCAGCTGAGTTCTTATGATATATTCCTGTAGCCCATAGCAATTTTGTCTGGCTTGAGCTTGCATAGGTCTTGTGCATGTGATCACATTGCTCTGAGCTGATAGGTGCAATGCCCTGTTAAGTCTAGAAAACACTGTTTCCTTGTTGTTCACTGCCTCTGGGTCTTATAGTCTTTCCACCCCCTATTCCAGAAGATCCCTGAACCCATTTAGGGCTGAGCACTTTTCAATCCCTTATTTTCTGCATGTTGACCAGCTGTGGGTCTCTATGTTAATTACCATCAGTAAAAAGCAGCTTCTCAGATGAAGATTGAGAGATGCACTGGTCTATGGGTATAGCAATAAGTCATTAATAATTGTTTGGATGCTATGTCCATTAGCAGAAGAATAGTAGTAGGTTTTCTCCTAAGACCTGTGACCTATCTAACCACAGGTTCTTAACCCTGATAATGATACCTTATATGGGCTCCATCTCATGGAGTGGTCCATAAATCCAAACAGAAAGTGGTTGGTTAATCCCGTAACAGTCATACCACTATTGTACCAGTGGGCAAATAGTCAACATTTTAAAGTCACTTAAACAGTGTAAAGATGTTGGCAGTAAAATGACTTAGGTTCACATTTTAAATTATTCCCATATACAAATTAAATAAATCAGTTTCTATGAAAATGTAAGATAAAATTTAGAACTCCAGTAAAATGGAAATATAATTAATTAATTAATTAATTTATTTATTTATTTATTTTGGTTTTTCGAGACAGGGTTTCTCTGTATAGCTTTGCGCCTTTTCCTGGAACTCACTTGGTAGCCCAGGCTGGCCTCGAACTCACAGAGATCCTCCTGCCTCTGCCTCCCGAGTGCTGGGATTAAAGGCGTGCGCCACCAACGCCCGGCCTGGAAATATAATTTATGTAAGAAGATTTTTTTTTTCAGATGTAGCCCTTAGCCCAGGATCAAAGAGATCTCATAAAAAGATCATCAGCCTAAAAATCATTAAGTGATATATGTCACACTAGTAAATTCCATCACATATACTGACAAGCAAAAGAAGATGTCTGAGACAACACCCCATTCCAAAACAAGAATGCACAGAGTGCATTCTACTTTCCTTCTGGCCAGAGAGGCATTTGGAGAGAGAAAAAGCATGGCAGCTGAACACAGATCAGCTGCAAGCTATGCCAGCACGAAAGCCTACTTAGTCAGGGCTGCATTTGCCTTCCTTACCTGCCCCAGTGGACACTCCCATCAGCCCAGCAGAAAATCTTTGCAAGGCTGGTTGAAATTTCTATTTGATAGGGGCTTCTGTGTCAGCAGTGGTATTTATCTATGTTCTTAGAGAAGTTCTAGCCAAATGTCCCAGTACCACTGTGAAATTTAAGGAAATCATTAGCTGAAGTTCAATATAAATACATAGACTAAAACTTTGCTCAAACTTCCTGCTTAAAATTATATACATTTTTCAATTTGGAAAATGTCCCCAACAAAATCTTAGTGATAAAAATACTGTTTTGTCAGATGGAAAGAGACCCACAGCCAAACATTAGGTGGAGCTCAGGAAATCCTATGAAAGATGGGGAAGAAGGATTGTGGGAGCCAGAGGGGTCAAGGACACCACAAGAAACCTCACAGAATCAACTAACCTGGGCTCATGGGGGCTCATAGACATTGAATTGACAACCAGGGGGCCTGCATGGGACTGACCTAGGCCCTCTGCATATATTGACAGTTGTGTAGCTTGGTCTTCTTGTGGGACTCTTAATAGTGGGAGCATGGGCTCTTTTACCTGCTTTTGGGACCCTTTCCTCCTACTGGTCAGCCTTAATAGGAGAGGTGGTTCCTAGTCTTACTTGATAAGCCAAGGCTGGCTGATATACATGGGAGGTCTGCCCTTTTCTGAAGGGAAAGAAGGAGGAGAAGATGGGAATGGAGGGTGGGGGACAATTAGTTAATTAATTAATAAATAAGAAAATTGAAAAAAATACTGTTTTGTAATTCAATAAATTTAAATTTGTAACAGACTAATGGGGAAAATACAACATAAAAGAAGCTAACGATATAGAGAGAGTAAAATATTTTAGTTTAGTTGTTAGTAATCTGAACCTGATAATTTTGGTGAGTACAATGAATTCAATAAAAAGAACAAATATGACCTATGATTTTAAGCTACCATCAATATACTGCTATCCACAGTCTCTGTAGCCCAGAGCTCCTGGTAGACTCAAGATTTATATTTCTGATTGCTGGTTAAAATTATTCTATTAGGCCGGGTGGTGGTGGTGGTGGTGGTGGTGGTGGTGGTGGCGGCGGTGGCGGCGGCGCACGCCTTTAATCCCAGCACTCGGGAGGCAGAGCCAGGTGGATCTCTGTGAGTTCGAGGCCAGCCTGGGCTACCAAGTGAGTTCCAGGAAAGGTGCAAAGCTACTCAGAGAAACCCTGTCTCGAAAAAAACCAAAAAAAAAAAAAATATTTTATTTTGGGTAAAAAAAAAAAAAAAAAAAAATTTATTTTAAAAAAAAAAAAAAAAAAAAACTTTGATAACTAATGATAGGAAATAATAAGAACATGAACCCTGAATCAGAACTGTAAACCAAAACAGAAGGTCATCTGGAAGCATTTGGGATGATTTGAATCTCACAGGGAAGCAGGGAGGGGAAATGGGCCAATGATGTCCCCTCAAATGTTACAAACCTGGGTGCATGATACCAGTCACGGGGAAGGCTATGAGTCGACGGAAAGGGTTTGAGTCTGATCTCTTGTCATTGAGCATCATGTAGACTTTCAGTAGGCAATTAGAAATATGGTTCCTGAAGCTCCTGAGAGGTCTGGCCAACTGATAGATACTGTGGATCATCAACATAGTAGGTTAAAGCATAGATGTGTCTAAAATATTTCTGTTACATTTGGTAAATGAGAGGAGGGTCAATTATGACTGGACGTCTGAGACAAGTGACACAGAAAACAGGAGGAGAAAAGGTAGAGCCAAGAGAACTTAAAACCGACTGTTCTGCAAGGGAACTGCAAATCTAAGAGAACATAGTGTTAAGAAAGTCACAAAAGGATGGACTCAACCATGAGAGACTGTCCTGAACTAAGTGTTATACACAGACCACAGGGCCCAAAGTGTCACAACTAAAGAATGATCTTTGGATGTGGTTTCCTAACTCCGAAGTTAATATTCTTAGGATAAAACAATTCAATAACCATAGACTTGAATTTACGGAGTGAATCAGAGGTGATAAAGTAGATCAAAAAGGGTATTCAGCAGCTTGCCATGAAGACAAGACTGACAGGTGGCACTCAGAGACGGGGACAAGTATAAACAGAGAGCTAGTCCTCACAAGCGTGTGTTTGACTTCATTCAGTTTTAAATTAGGAGGCGAGGTCAACAGTCTTGATGGACAATTGAAGGACATGTGGTTGCAGGAGTGACAGTGAGCAGTAGAACTGGGTAGTGAGAGGACTTGAGACTTGAGAACTGGAGCTTCTGGCAATTTTGTATTGAATCTCTTTTGTGGTTTGAACAGGAAATGTTTCCCATAAGCACTTGTGTTTGAACCCCTGGTCTCCAGCTGCTGGAAGAAGTATATCACTTGAGGGTGGAATCCAAATTTTATAGCCTGGCCCTGGTTCCTGTTTTCTCTCTTTCTGCTTCCAGGGTGTGCATGCATTGGGTTCAGCCAGATTCTGACTCCTACCACCATGCTTTCATTGACTATTGCCATGTTTTCCTTGCCATAAAGGATTCTATATGCCTGGAACTGTGAGCCAATACCAACTCCTTTATCCCTAAGTTGTTTTTTGTTGTGTATTTTTATTGTAGAAACAGAAAAGAAACCAATATGCTCCTTTATCCTGGTCCCTAACCTGGTACAGGAAGAAAAAGTAAATTTTTAAAAAGTTATTGAACAAAAATTACAACTAAGGCTTTCTCTGCAACCCTTCCATCTAAATACAAAATGAGAGATTGATAGTGCTGAATCCAAATCTTGAAATGAGTTCATTGCACTAGTCTGATATGAAACATTAAATCAGGAATGAAAAAAAATCACAGAGTAAATTTAACAAGTTCAAGAAATTCCATAGGGTTCTTGTTTCTCTGGCTTCTCGGATAAGTCACCATTTTTAGAAGGAAAATGAGGCTCAGAGATTAGTAACATTGATTAGTATTATAGATCCTATATTTAACTATATTGTTCATATGAGTCCATTGTATTTTCATATTCAGGCTTTAGACTGAAGGCAATAAAAGATGATATATTGTAGCAATTTTTTCCCAAGTAGCAGTTGCAAATAACTAATTTCTCTCAATGAAAGGCAAGTGATCCATGTGAAGAATGATTGAGAGAAATAGAGGAAGACATTTGATGCCAAAGTCTGGCTAATACAAATGAAACAAACAAATACAGAAGACTCAGCCTTAGAAATTACTTCGGTTTGAGAAGGGGTGATGATGGTGACTGATGATGATGGTGATAACACCTGATAGCCACTGAAAACTCTCCTGGTCACCAACATTCTGCTTTCTTCAATAATTGATTAGCTAGGTACTTAAAGCAAAAATGTAGCCACATAGGGGATAGCAGCATAGGTCTCTGACATGAGAACACCATCATGTCTGTCTTTCGTGCTTATTATCCACAGGCTTGTACATATAAGGCTTGACTGTTGCTCTCTGATCCCTAAATTTGCTATGATGGCTGGAGATTCAAGTTTGAAATCTGAGGCATGGCTATATCCCGGCTACATCCTTTGTTCACAACAGGACCTGTTTCTTACAGCACTGCATCACCCTTTAAAGAGCATGCTGCTTAAAGGGTCAATGCTTTCATTAATTCCTATATAGAGTAACTGACTTCTCCATTTGCTAAATATTAATCGTGAAAACCGTCTCTTCTGTCAGATCGCCTGGATGCAGGTTACTGATCACAAGTGAAGGCCAGAAAAGAATCTGTGACTAATCTATTATGGCAGCAATCAAATTCACAGTTTAGAATTCTATCAGGCTATCCTCAGATTCTGTCAAACTGAAGTGCTCCTGAATGCCACTTTGATTGTTCATCTGTTTACTCATTCATTAAGTACTTATGGAGTGGCTAGTATTAGCTAGAAAATAAGGCTTAATAGAGAAGTTTCAAAGATGATCAAACCGTGTGCTATCAAGGAACTGATGTGCTAGAGTATGCAAACATCATGAACTGTTACTTACAGTGCTATATACTAAGCAGAATAGAAATATGTACAGAGTATTACAGTGACACTAACAGAGTACATAACCAAGATGGGACAAAAGACAAATAGGGTTTCCTGTAAAACAAGATTTTTGGGATAAGTCTTAAGAGATGGACAAATATCCAACTGGAGACAAGGGAAGACTTTTGGGTTGACACTATCCAAGGAGAGAGTTCAATGTCCACACAAAAGAGAGATCATGGCTTTTTGGAAAGAACATCAGGAAATAAGTTGAGACATGAGATACAAGACCTAAAATATTAAAAATGACTATTAAGGGATTCACATGCACAAACTCAAATGTATTTTAAATTACATCTACATTAATCAGCCCGGTTAACATTTCTTACTCCTCTATTTAGTACAGTAGAACTAAGCAGATTCTTACATCTAATTAAAGAGTAGGTTCCTCACCCCCCGCATAATTGCACACAAGTGCATTGTCAGGAAGCCAGGGCAAAGGAAGTGAAGCAGGGACTGAGAAATGAAGGTGTGGGGAGTCACAGAAATTCTAAGGAAAGTTTAGAACCTCCCTGATAGTGTAAGTGAAAGGGAGAAAGAGGCAGGCTGGCCAGAATAAGTCAGATCTTTGAAAGGCTGAATGGCCAGTGACCTATGCTTTCATATTGGCACTATCAAACAATCAGCACCACACAGCTAAAAGGTGTTCATGACAATCAGACCAGGAAAACTCCAAGTAAATCAATCTTCTTCACTTCGCCAACTAAAAAGCATAGAAATTACACTAGTCACATGCCGAAGTATTGCAAACAGGACTTCTCTAGTGGCAGTAGAGAGGCTGGACTTGCAACATGGTAATCGCCACCCCAACTCCTACAAGACACTGCTCCACTCCACACAAGACATCTGACCAAGAAACCGACCCTGACGCATGTCTGAAAAAAGTTAATTAATTGTATTAGCAAATAACATTCATTTTCCATGAATTTACTCTGATTCTATTGGTTTGCAAGAACTCTAGAACAGAATGTGGAAAAAATCCTCTAGTTTTAAAACTGATTCAACCATAACCTTATAAAGAATCATTTGGCTCTTACAGTCTTTCCAAATCAAAACTGTATTTTGTGAGTTATTTTTGGAGATCATTTTCACAGAGTACACATTTTAGAACCTTAATGGGTATCTGGGAAATGAGCGCTGGCTCTGAATGTGTTCTATTTCTGTATTTAACTTTATTTGGCCGTCTTATCCTGCTCTCTGGACTGGCAGGGGTCTGCTAGTTGCCTTAGTTACGGATTTTTTGACGCTTCTATCACTTCCAGGCCTGAAAACACAATTACAAATTCTCCTCATCGAGGCACCTTTGCAACTTTCTTGAGCATGCGCATGCGCTGGACGGTCACCCCTCCTCTTTCTTCCCTGGCTCGGTTTTCCCGTTACGTTGTCCTAGAGCTACTGTCTCCCTCTGCTGTGACCGTTCTCACAACACTCATTATGCTGCAAGTTTCTTCTCTACTCATTTGTTTTCATCTATCTTCCATAATAGAATCTAAACTTAATCAAGGTGCCTTATCAGTCCCCCGAACTGTGAAACAAGCTGGGTAGCACCTACTGCTGTTTCCATCGCTGCATGGTTAGCACCTATCTTTTCGCCTAGTACTCGGCGTGCTACTCGAAGTAGGCAAAAATCAAACTCACATCTTTAGAAAAACAAAAATATACAAAGAGATACATTTCACAAGGGCAGATGGTTACCAAAGTGGACAGGTCCATTGAAACTCTCCCCACATCTCCCAGTGACTGAAGAGTTCAGTTTATCGCAACACAGAATTGTGGGCTAGGTGTGTGCCAGTTTGTTACATTAGAAAAAATTCAGCATGCACATTAAAAAGAAACAGAGTCAGAAATCAATACGATATCACCATGACAGAACTATTTAGTTTGCCCTCGATGATGCCTCAGAAATAAACATTCTGAGAGGATAAGTAATGAAATAATGAAGTCACAAAACATATTCTTCTTAAATTTTATTTATTTGTGTCACTGTATGTGTATACACATATACATGTATGAGTTTCTGTACCATGGTATGCATATCAAGGTCACAGGACAACTTTGCAGAGTTGGTTCATGTCCTCCATCTTCATGTGGATTACAGGGGTTGGATTTAGATGGCCTGGCTTACAGAGGAAGCGCATTTTATCTGCTGATCCACGTTGCTGCTCCCACAAAGCATATTCTTACTGTAATATCTGACTTCCTTTGGTTTTATACAGAACCCTTGGCAGACATAAAGGAAAGCTCCCATTAAGGTCTGAGACCCTTGGATTGCTTTTGAGTGAAGTAACTTTGATGGAAAAAGGTCAGTAACCCTAATGTGAAATTACTAATTGAATTACCTGTTTTCAGTTGAACTACAGAGTTATGTGTAGTGGAAACCTATGTGATCCAGTTTCTGTCTCTGCCAGCATATGTTACTGAGTTCAGTGATGTTATCTTGCCTTGTGCTTGACCGGAAGTGCACTGTGCCATGGCATGTGTGCAGAGGCTGGAGGATAGCTTCAGATGTCAGGCCCCATTTTCCACCATGTTGGAAAGCATGAGGTCTCTTGGTTACCTCTGAATGTGCCAGGTTAGCTGGGCAGTACGCTTCCGGGATTATCCGGTCTTTGCCATTCGTCATAATAGTGCTGAGACTAACAATGTGTACTACCATGCCTGGCTTTCCATGGGCTCCAGGGTCTCAACTCAAGTTCTCCCACTTTGGTGGCAAGTGTTTTACCCCCTGGGCCATCTCCTTGACCCTCTCTTTCTTTGTTTATTCATCAATTAAAATTCTCATACATGGTTAATGTAACATGCGTACACCAAAGTGAAATATTGAAAACTCCATTTTTATCTTCTTCATCTTCCCTCTAATTTAAAAAGAAAGTCATATTTACTGGATGTTTTATGGCCCTTTCTTTTGAAACAATTTTAAACTTAAAGTTCAAGCAGAGAAGAAAAACTTCACCATCTGAGAGCAGAGTGATAATCTCTCATTGATACTGTGTACCTCGGCTTATGCTTCCTAAATGCAAGTATTTCCCCCATGCAATCACAATACAATCCTAAAAATATTAGCCTTCTCCCATCACTATGGAAGTACAAGCAACACCTTTCAATGTCCTTTATGGCAAGATTCAGTGGTGACAGCACTTTTAGTTTTATCAACTGGTAACATGATCTCAGCACTCTGGACACCTGCAGCTGCTTCATACGGTCTCCCTCAATTTGAATTTGTCTAATGTTTTCTCGTGAGAGATCTGGGTTATACACTTTTATTAGAAATGTTACAAAAAACGGATGCCCTTTTATCATTGTGCTCTAGTCACAGGGAGTCTACGTGGCTCCTCATGGCTGGTGTCTTCTTTGATCACTTGATAAAAGTAGCATGTCAAAGAAGCATGAGCTCTTCCGCTACAATGCCAGGCTCCTTCTCTTTTAATTAGAAGGCATTTTGTGGGGAAAGTCATTTGAAACTACATCTATACCTGAGAATTCTCCAACAAATTTAACTTTTTTGGTTCTTGATTTATATTGGCTAAAACTCATTTCTTATTTTATTCACTAGGTACAAGCAGTTGCTACAGTTATTGATCGGAGCTCCGCAGGATCAGGATCTTTGTTTCCCCTTTCTTTCTATTGCTGACTGATTCTTTTCAAGAAATGGAATAAGAGCCATGTACCTGTTCTTAAGGTTAACGTAGGAAATCAACAGTTCCTTATGCAATTCCTGAAAGAGACTCTGAAATCTTTCTCAGAATTGTATTCACTCTTACCATGCCCACTGTAGTTTTGCTAGGGTCCGAAAAGGTTCTCACAGCTGGGGTTAACATGAAGTACAAGAACACATGAGAAGGTGTTAAAATATTTTATATGGGCAAACAGTGGCTCTACATTGCTGAACAGTTCTTTCCAAATGTATAGGTAATATCTAGATTCACCCCCCCCACACACACACTTCTTGGTTTAGAATGAAAGTTTTGTTTTATTTCCAGGAGTTTCAACCACCTTTGCCTACTGCTGTAAGAAGTATTTCTCAGACTTCTCTGTCATTATCAACTTGATCAACCTCAAATAGTATGTACATGGTTGGGTGGAGTGCAGAATTCTCAGGGAGTAAGGGAGATGTCATAATCAGGGGAGGATGCCTTTAGAATCCTCCTCTATGCTTAGCTATGCTTCATGACAATAAGTTGACCAAATTGACAAGCTGCCTCTTACAAACCTTAAATTATCCTGCTAGTAAGTCTAATATGCTTTCAAGGGTGGAGGAGATTTAGCAGCTTTTAAGCTACAAGGGCTACAGTATGGCTTATAAGGAACAGATAACTACTTCGTGCACTGGTCATAGATTGAGATGCTGTGCCTGCCATGCTGCCTCCAGGGTGTGGGAGGCAGGAAGTTCAGAATGCAAATGAGGAAGTATGACGGGCTGTAAGGAATAATGAGAACTAGGTTGACTTCGACGGTTTCCGAGGAGCTCCTACATGGAGCAAGTCATTACTAGGTACAGCACGATAGAATTTTTTAAATTCCCTGGTGGTACACAATGAATCTCCTTAAGTCAATGAAAAAACTGATTTCAAGAAAATTGGGTAAGGGTGGGGAAGTATTATAATACTTTCAACTTTGAAAATATATAGATAATTACGATTTAATTAAAACAAACTGGTTTGGTCTTAGAAATCTGCAGTTGTTCAAGTTGTTTATTTACTGAGAGCAATGGTTTTAATCCCTATAATTTTGGAAAATCTCCAGAGGATAATTATCTAAAATGACTTTCCTTGGCATTCAAGAATGGTAGACAGTCACCATGAGTCATTTCTTTCCCTATAGGTATTTTAGAATTCAAGCTCAAGAATGAGGGACACTTAGTGTCTTTCTTTCTTTCCTTTGTGTTGTTATTTGTCTGTGCTGGCAGACAGACATGCTCAATTAAGATGTATTGGGTGAATAAATGAATAAAATTATTATGCATCAAATTGAGGCTCTAATATCCATCACAAGACAGTCATGCTGGGTGTGGTGGCTCTTGCCTGTAACCTCAACACTTGAGAAGTTGTGGGCTGATACATTCGAAGCTGGGCACCACAGTGGGTTGCTGACCATCATGGGCTGTATGGTAAGATATTGTGTCCAAAACCAAACCAACAAAACCAAACCAACCTCACAAACATTCTAAAAAGTTCTCTGCTAAAGTATTGGGAAGAGACATAGCATTTTTATGGACAATTATTACAAATTTTCGAATATATCCCAAAGGCCTGGAGACTAAAATCTAAGAAAAATTCAAGCCAGTGATGGAAAGTGTAATTGGCTTGTGTAGCAGTAAACCAGTGTCCCTGACAGCAGGGACTTGAAAAGTGATGATGAACTGATTTACCCAACTCCAAGCTGCTAATGCAGGGAGACTGAATAACCTCCTACACAAAACAAAAGTCAAGGAATACTCTGGGGGTGTTAAAGGCAGCACGACATCGCACTGCCCACAAAGCAAACTGTTAGGAGGTCATCATTAATCAAATATCATGTAGGAGACTTATACTACTGGGATTTAGAAACTAAAAAAGTTCCACAGGAATGGATCTCTCTCTCTCTCTCTCTCTCTCTCTCTCTCTCTCTCTCTCTCTCTCGTGGAACATGTGTGGGGATCAGAGGACAACCTCAGGAGTCGGTTCTTAATTTCTACCCTGCTTCAGACAGATTCTCTTGTTCTCTTCTGCACATGCTAGCTAGATGACCTAGGTGCTAACAGGGGATGCTCTTGTCTCCTCCTCTGAACATGATACAGAAGCACTGTGATAATAACAGATGCACCTGGGATTGTGTCCATCTTTGCACGGGTTCTGGGGTTCACACTCAGGTCCTCATGCTCACACAGCAAATGCTTTCCTTATGATCTCCCCAGCCAGAAAATATAATTTTGACATGAATAGGACACAGGGTCTCTTGAAGTCAAATAAACGAGTCTTTAAAAATCTTTGTAAAACAATATGTAGTATTTTATTCATTCTTGAATAACTTCTTAACAAATATAATGTATTTATTCATATTCATCCTCACTTCTTCCCTGAACTCCTCCCAGATCCACCTTGCACCCCTACATGCCCTCCCACATTGTCAGGTATTTTTCAATGACCCACTGAGTCCAATTTGTGCTGCCCATATACTCTCAGGTGTGGGGCCATCCAAAGGAGCCTGGCTGACCTACCAGGGCCAACACAGTTTAAATCTGTGTCTGAACTAGTTTCTCTCTGCCCATAGACCAGTGCAGCTCTCAGACATCGTCGGAAAAGTTCCCGTGGGCAGTGGACAGTGACTCAAAACTCAAGTGTAGAGAACAAGTGCCTGTAGAGTGCTGAGCCACAAGTGGGACATAGGTACCCCACCCTCACACCGAGGCTGGGGATCATCTCTGAAGAGAGGGCCAGAGGTTGGGGAGGACTGGAGCAAAGTGGCGTCTTGTGGACATGACAGGACAGCTGCACCCAGGAACTCATAAGCTATTGCTGCTGGCACAAGATCCAGCGAGCCGGCATCTCAGTAGAGGTGGAAGGGCTGACAAGACCCCACCCCTAGCTGAGAAGCTACTGACTGTTGATATTTGCTGCTGGACGTAGAACCAATTTTCTTGAAGGAATCTTTTCAAATATCTATTTTCGTTCATACTTCTGCAATATGTGTCTGCCCGCATGGGTTTGGGTGCTGAGGAGGACAGAAAAGGGCGTCAGACGCTCTGAAGCTAGAGTTACAGGCAGTTGTGAACCACCAGATGTCAGTGCTGGGAGCTGAACTTGAGTCCTCTAAAAGAGCAGCAAGTACTCTTAACTGCTGAGCCATCTCTCCAGCCCCAAGGACTCTTCTTTAAGAGGAGATTTCCTTTGAAATCACTGGGCATAAATAAGCCAGAGGGAATGAGCATCGAGAGGGTTCACAGCAGACTCACTAGTGAGTGATGCCTAAAATGTGCAAGTAGGCCAGGAACTTCTCCGGGTAAGAGGCTCCATCTGGAAAATATTGGGAAAATATTGCAAGTTGCAATACCACGTGTTTCTCTCTTACTGACACGGATAACAGGTTTGAACATTAGAAGATCCCTACATATCGCACAGAAGCAATCATATTGTCTTTTATGCCGATTCACCTCCTCCACAGAACTAAAACACTTTCAGTTGTACAGAAACAGTGTATACACTTTCTCTCTTTTGCTCTATCATTTCTTCATTTGCAAATCAAAATAACATAAGCTAGGACAGATACAATTTCTAGACACTGAAAGATGAGGTTTCTCCTATCAGCAGCATCCGGTGACCTGAGAATTTGTTAGATATTAAAGTTGTGACCTCTATCTCAACTTACTTAATGAGAAACTATGGAAATCAGGCCCAGCAATCTTTTCTTTTCAGTAATCCCTTCAGGTAATTCTGATAAATTCTGAAATTTAGAAGCCTGATTTAGATTACACAATATCTATATATAATCTTCCCTTTATCCTTTACTATTGTAATTGCTCTGGGGGAAAATTTCATTTTGAAGAGAAGGAACAAGCTATGAAGGTTTAGGACTACTCCAGTGAAAAAAACAAAAGCTTCAGAAACCCTATACTTTACATTGAAGGCCATGGATGTCACATACACATAAAACACTTTCCTAAGACAGTCCCCAAGTTTTTACTTGGTGTGTCCACTGGCTATGCACAAACGTTCATTGTACAACTGTGTGCAATACTTCAGCACAATTTTAGCACTATTAAACAGCTAATAACCACCCAGTGATAACATATATAATACTAGCATGTATAGATTTTAATGCTTCTTATAATATATTCCAAACATATTTGGCAAAGTTTAATACTCATCTAGCCAACAGCTGCTGTCTGTTTAATTGCTTAACGTTAGAAAATTGGAAAGAAATGTGATTATCTATCTAAGGCCAAGTATTAATTACGATCAAATAAATATAGCTCCTTAGATCTCCATGGTACCTAATCTATAACAGCATCTTGCAGTGAGAACTCATAAATGATTAAAGGAAGGCCAGATACATTAGAGGACTCTGCCTCATACGCCAGAACTCAATTTTCTACTCAATTACTTTTAAAAATGTCGGTGGCATAAAAACATATCAGTTGGACTTAGATTTTAAATCAAGGCTTCTCTCTCGTGCTCAAGCATGAACAAACAACCACCAGAATGAAAGTAATGGAATAGTTATTATAATTTACCTACTAATGCACATCCTGAGGGGCAGGGATGGAATCATAACTAAGTCATAGGACACTCTCCCTAACTGTGCTCTGAAATTTCATAGGCATCTGCTAAACTGCCTTTCTTCCTTGTCACCATAGAAATTAAAGATGTGATTTTTCTGCAAAGCAATAAACAATAGAGACTGTTCTGAAAACAGGAATTCTTCCAGCAAAAGGGAACAGACTCTTTCAGGCTGATGGAGGCAGAGAACAGTGAACCAGGAATGCTTGCTGTGGGAGAGGCAGTCATTTTCTTTGGTGGTGTAGCCACTGTTAAGTTTCCCATGCTGTAAATACAAGCACCCAACCCTGCCATGTAAACAGTCTTAATTAAATTCCATGGGTCACATACACACAAAACCCAACCAACCAAACAAAAGAAGACATAAAAATGGGAGGGAGGCTTGTTAGGACTTACAGGGTTCGGTAAAAATGGGAGAGGATGAGAGAGATTAATGGAGCATGCGTAAGTGTGTGTGTGTGTGTGTGTGTGTGTGTGTGTGTGTGTGTGTGTATGTGAAAATGACCAAAATACTCCATATACATGTATGAAACTATCAAAGAATTTTAAAAATGCTTTTCCAAGCTGGGCATGGGGTACATATCTGTAATCCTAGCAATTGGGATGCTTGGGCAGAAGGATGACCATGAACTCAAAGCCAGCCTGAGACATAGCAAAGATCTGTCTCAAAAAACAAAACTAAACAAATAAATCCAGCTTTCCCATACATTTCTTTTGCACCTGCTATGAAGGATTTAGGTCATCTGGAAATATTTGCATTTGCAATAAACTCCACAGAATTAAAAGCAAAAAAAAAAAAAAAAAAAAAAAAAAAAAAAAAAAAAAAACAATGAAAAAGTGCGATGGGGACTCTGATCTACAGGCCAGCAATCCTGTCTATTAGTTTGCAGAGAAACTTAGGCTGCCTGGTGGGGATGGCTCTGAAGCACATTTGAGGGCATATCCTGGTTGTGAGTTTCCTGCATAATTGTTCTGACTTCTTAAAAAACTCTCCTCTGTGGTCAATGATGTACCAAACGTGCTGAGCTGGCAGCGATTCAGACAATCACTATGAGAGATTGGTTCTTGCTGAGCTGGGATAATGATTCCAGATTGTGAAACGAATTCAGAGGGAGGTTATCGCACCACAGCAGAGAAGAAAATCGAGTCATGAGGCACTGCAAGTGCCCGAGGTAGAGCCCTGGCTAGACGGAGTCTTGCTAATATACAGCATGGCCGTTTTTCTAAAAGAATATTCTCATGGGAAGTTTTCCCTTCTCCATAAAGATATACATGATGAACAACAGTTCTGTCTTGACTGATCAGTAAAGTAGTTCCTGGTGGCACAGGCCACTGAGACACAAGAGAATTAGAGCCAGAGTGGAGAGTGATGAAGATGGAGAAGACTTTCTGTCTTCCTAAGCCGCCCTTAGAATGAAATTAATTAAATTTATGCTGTACAAGGTAGACATTTAATGCCCTTTCTCCCAAGTCAGTTATAAAATGAATACATGTCTGGAAAAGCTAGAAGAAAGAGGTAAACAAAAAGATGAAAATGAGGAGCAGCTACAGTTCCACTTTCCAGAAATGGCTGCTTTTAACACGTTCCTTAAAACAATGCACAGAGAAGGCAAAACGCAATTGCATATAGTGGCTCTGAAGCCATCACAAGCGATATTTACACAGGAATTCAAAGCCTCGAAGCTTCATGGCTTCCACTTACTTCCCAGTCACCCAAGCACAAGGAGCCCCTATGGCTTCAGGATGCTCAAGGATGCTCAGAACCCACCTCTGGGAGTCAGGCCCCAGGTTCGGAGTCAGAGTCTCCAGTTACTTTGTAACTCCTTGTCATCCACTTCATCTCTGTTTCTTCTTTTGTAAAACCCCCGGCCTGGGCTTGGTGGCTTTGTTGGTGCATGTATTCACCTAGGCTGAGCGCACTGTAGGTCTGACTCTCTGAAGAGCAACACAGGCATGGAGGGTGCAACTAGCCACGGCATTGTTGCAACCAAGAGGACACAGTGATAGTACATTAGAGCAAGGGGTCTTCTCAGGACAAAGGATGAGAGACAAGAAAGCTTCCCATGAAGGGGTTACAGAGGTCTAGTATTCAGGCAGGACATCCAGGAACAGCTAGAATGGGAGTCCTGCTTTCAAAGGTGCTGATAATACAGTAGGCAAAGGGAAAAGTAATTTTGAAGGCTTGAAAAGCATTGGTAGACTGGAACTAGATCATTACAACCACTATGTGACATATTAGGCAGAGGAATCTATTTTATCATTCTGTAAGTAATGGGGAAAAAGAAAGGGAGTGTGTGTGTGTGTGTGTGTGTGTGTGTGTGTGTGTGTGTGTGACGTGAGCACACTCCCCTACCCATTCATGCATGGAGGCCAGAAGTAGGATCTTTATCACACTCCACTTGAATTTTTGAGATAGGGTGTCTAACTGAACTCAGGACTTATAGTTTGTGCTAGCATGACAGACCAGCAAGCCCCCAAGATTTGTGTGTCTGCCCCCTTAGCACTGGGGTTCAGATGCATACTGCCTCACCTGACTCCTACATGGGGCCTGGGGATCTGAACCCTGTCAGTTTCTGATGCAGCAGCAGCCCACCTCTGCTGCTAAAGCAGTTACATCATCTCTGGTCACCAGGTGCCTTTCCATCCTCAGTTATGCGACATGTGCACCCCTTAAAAGGGCCCACCAGAGCACAGCTTGCTCTCTTGTCTCCTCTTTCCCTCTTCTTTACTGTCTTGTCTCTTGCTCCTCCTTTGCCTCTCTTCTTGCTTCTTGTCTGTCTGTCTGTCTGTCTGCCTCTCGTCACCACTCCAACACGGCCTTTCACTCTTTCACTCTTCCCCTTCCCCCAGTAAACCTCTTGCACTAACTTGGTTGTACGTGGTGTGTTTGCTTAGTGCTATACCCTGGCGGGGCCCACGGAAAGGTACCCACTTCGCCCTTCTTTTTTATTTATCGTTACAAACCCAGACCCTCATTCTTGCACAAGAGGCAGCTTACACACTGAGCCATCATCTCTCCAGCCACGACTGATGGGCTGAAAAGAACTGAAAAATCATAGAACATTTTTAAAATATCCATACTTTAAACCTGGTCCAAGACAATTATTGAGTATTAGAGACTTATGTGACTTTATTAACTTTATTGGGTACTTTATGCATGCCAGGCACGGTTTCTAAGTGCTTTGTGAATACAGACTCACTTAACCATGTCATCCTCTTTGAAGTTGGCATTTATGATGACTGTGGAACCCGAATAATAAGAGACGAAGGTGGAAGCCAGATTTGAAGTTGAGCAATTAGATCAACTATACAGCATATGCTCTTCCTACCAGGCAAACCAGTAGAAGGGCATCTACTAATCCTGCTCTGTTAGAATACACCCAAGCCAGTAATTAGCATCTCACAGTGAACTCCCTGCAGAGATGTGTGACATGCCCAATAGCCCTGTCTACTTGGAATCCTCCCACTTTGGGAGCATGTAAGACTTTTCTTCTGCTGTCCTTTTGAGCTCTCTAGCTTTCTTCTTCCACTAGTTTACCAATTAAAATGTTGGTATAAAATCAATCCAAGCATCTTTTAGACACAAATGACCTAAAAGTTAAGGTCATTGACAATAATAATATGTTACCTAGAATTCTAAAGAATAAGGATGATAGAAAGAATTCATATCTCAAGAAGATTGTCTCTCATGTTTCTTGTTTGGGTCAAAATGCAGGGAGGCCTACCGTAGGGGATGGAGTCTGGAGATTCCTTTCTCCCCTGTAGGTCAGGAGAGCTGCTCTCTTTACATGGGCCATCCTTTACAATACTAACATGACCACAGTTTGTTCTCTGTCTCAATTTAAATTCCCTTTCCCAGCCATTTTACCTGAACTCCCCAGGCTATTCCAGAGCCTGCAGACCCGGTGCTGCCACAGACTATCACTGTGCCAGAGATCATACTTTTAAAAATCTCACTGTTACACTGTTTGCACACTGCTGACTGCCTGCACCCGGGCTGCCTCCTTGATGTCCTGCAGTTCCTGGCTCCTCCAAGGAGTTCAGATCAAACTAATGACCTCACTACTTTACATTGCCTCTGTTAATGAGGCGGGAATGCCATTAAGGTAGGGGGCAAGCCTGGGGAGGTGATGAGATGCTGACTCCTTCACAGTCTAATACTGGATGATTAAGCTAAACATCTCAGGAACAGAGAGCTGAGTGGATTATATGCATATATGCAGCTGATTAAAAAGACAAAACAAAACAGGTGCTTTGGAAATGACAAACCATTCAAAAATTATTAGAAGACGGTGCTGCAAGCAGATCTTACATTCTAGAGACACTCGTGAAATATGTAAAGATGGGAAACATGCGTGTAAAGGTTAGATAAGCCATCTACCTGCAAGCTATAAGCTATCTAACATGGCACACACCATGCTTAGATTTCCCTTTGGCACTATTTCAGGGGGGTGTGCCACTGTTTCTGTTTCCAGGTTGCAAAGGTCTGCAAAATGCAGACTTTTTTCTTTTCTGGTTCTCTGCAAATTATATGTAGTTGCTTCTCCCATAATCACTCCACAATATTTATATATTTATTATATATCCACTTTTGTTGTGAGGAGGATCTGGGACAGTCCTCTAAAATCAAGATATGAGTGGCCGCAATTCTTCCAAGATGAAATCAATTCTGTGTCCCCAGTGACACAGAAGGAAACAGACTACTAATTACTAAATATGTATTGGGTACGTATGATAGGTGAGGCTCTGTTTTAGACAGAGAAATACAAACAAAAATGGCCCCATAGAAATGTATGCTTTCTGTTGTTCCACAGACATAATTATAAAACATTTGCCTGGAACAAATATCCACAAACTGGTAGCGAGATAAAAGCAGTTACAGAGATCAGTCCATAGTGTGAGAGGCTCTAGGACTGTCAGCAAGGGTAATTTAAAGTATAGACATAAACAATAAGATGAGGCTTAACTACTCCTGTTGAAAATAAGGAAGGGAAGGCTCCCTAAATGGATCATTGTAAGTACTTTACAAGGATGCTCTTTGTAAGGTATGCAAGTCCTCATAAATGTCAGACAGGCTAGCCTTTCTGTCAGCTTATGTCTTCCTTTGGGACTCTGGAGCCACCTTTCTGATATGCAGACACCTAGTTGGATCTCCATGTCTAGCACTGTGGAAAGACAAGAGCCCGACTTCTGCAGGCCCCTTGCACCAGTCTGTAACGGTTTTCCTCTGAATAAAGCCAATTTGTCAACATAACGAGTCATTACAATTGTCAGGTAACACTGGATGAATAGCATATGACCAAAATGACTCTCAAGTCTTCCTATATGAAGACTAATTGTCATTTATCCTGAAAATATGGATCTAATTAGTAATGTTTGCTTGATTATGAATTGCAGAGTCCTTTGCAATCTCTTGGAGAGACTTCCACATACTCTTTATCATCTCTCCATAATCAAACCACTGTCTTCTCTACTGCCTCATGGAAAGAATATCTGAGTTAAGATAAATTTTTATTTTTAGCTACATTATCTTCAACAGAAGACCTTAATAGCAATTACTTTTGGAGGCTAAAAGAATTCCAACTAATACACACTCATACACACACATACAGGTAATTACTTATCTTAAATGAGCATGTTTCTTCAAGGGCAAACATATCCCAAACTGATACTTAAACAATGTGCATCAGAAAAAATAACCTGGATGTTCACACTTCATAGACTTCAGCATCAAGGATAAATGACTAGAAAGACATTCGTAGTTTTCCCCTGCTGGGTCTCTAATGCCTGGGTGTGATCTCTTGTTCCATTTATCATCAGAACCTACTCTACTAAATTAGAAAGTTGAAGAGCATCACCTAGTATATTGGCTGGTTTTGTGTGTCAACCTGACACAAGCTGGAGTCGTCAGAGGAAGAAGCCTCAGTTGAGGAAATGCCTCCATGAGATCCAGCTGTAAGGCATTTTCTCAATTAGTAATCAATGGGGAAGGGCCCAGCCCATGTTAAGCAAGCCAGTAAGCAGCACCCTTCCATGCCCTCTGCATCAGCTCCTGCCTCCAAGACCCTGCCCTGTCTGAGTTCCTGTCCTTGACTTCCTTCCTGATGAACAGCAATGCTGATATGTAAGCCAGGTAAACCCTTTCCTCCCCAACTTGCTTTTTGGTCATGGTGTTTTGTCACAACAATAGAAACACTAGCTAAGACACCCTAGGGAGAAAAAGTATAGCCTATGAGTACAAGAGTCTGATTTTAAGTCCAATGTTGCTGCTCCTTCCTGGAGACCATCAGCTGTCACCTGGGCATTGCAATTCTACTGGCTGTTACAGAACTTTCTGGCCTCCTGTGACTGCCCCTGGTGTCTACCTTGGAACCCTGAGCAGTTTAGCTTTCCTGTGTTCCTATCTTTCAGAACGAGCCCCATGTTGGAGTTGTTTGTGTTATTTTGTTTGCAGGGCAGAATGTGCAGGCATTTTAGGGGGAGGGAGTCTCTGGGTAAGGAATGGTCAGAAATGCATCTTGGAGCATAATGACCTTAGACCTGCCCTTATTGATACTACGCTCTGCTCTGCCCTCAGCCTCTATTGCCAGCTTTCTTCTTCCACAGCAGTCTCCCTAGAGCTCCCTACTGTCTGTCCCTGCATTCTGGTTTCCATCAGGCTCACTGTGCAGTTTATCAGATGCTACATGTGTTGTAGTTTCATAACAATGGAAAGGAGTCACACCATACAACAGGGACCGTGTGGGAGGTTTATTGAGGGGAGGGGAGAGAAGGAGCAGAGAAGGGGGCAGAGACAGGTCCCTGGGGGTGAAAGTGAAGGAAGAAAAAGAGAGAGAGACAGAGGTGGGCAAAAGGTCTGCCCACCTTATATAAGGAAACATAGCTAGTGTGCACAGGGGGTGTTCTTAGTGGCTGCTGCTGAGGCATATCTTGTCAGGCCCTGAAGGGCAGGTCAGTACAGATGCCTAAATGCTAACAACATATAGATCTAACTCTTGCCTTTAACTAGGGTTCAAGTTTCCTTGTCTTTTCACAGAAGCCTCGGATCATGACCTATGGGGTGAATCTAGCCAACTGTTAAAGGTATTTCATAATATTCTATGATAATTAGGATGCTCCCTAAACAAGGAATTACAATTTGGAAGCTAGTGTGTGGAGAACACAACAGACCCCTTGTATTCTGGTCAGGAGAAATCCTACTTCTGCTTCAGTCAAGGGGGTCTCTGACATCAACAAAAAGTCTACATGATTAAAGCTGTAACATGGTATTTAGAGATAAAGGGATAGAATACCACCACCACCACCACACACACACACACACACACACACACACACACACAGGGTTACACTGGGTTATATAAGAGTGTTGTTAAACATGTACATAATGTACCATGAACATATTCCATCATGCCTTCCTATTGTCTTTTTCTCACCCTTCCCACACCCCATTAGTCCTTTCTAGCCCCGGAGACTTTCATGTCATCTGTACATATGCCGTGTGTGTGTGTGTGTGTGTGTGTGTGTGTGTGTGTGTGTGTGT
>CABHPR010131433.1:27951-42305 GCA_902168415.1 Peromyscus melanophrys
GTGTGTGTGTGTGTGTGTGTGTGTGTGTGTGTGTGTGTGTGTGTTCCCTGAAAATATAGAGGCTGTTTGGGGGATTATATTTCTCATCCATTAAAACACACTTACTTAATAAAAAAAAATCTTTCTGGACATATGAAACCAGCAGTTTACATATGTTCCATCTTTTCCCCTCTCTGACAACTCTTGGTTTAAAGAATCAGAGTTACCATGGTGAAGACATAGGAAATGGAAACTAAGTAAACCTTTCATTTGGTCCAAATTGATGCATAAAGAAGATAAGTGCCCTAGGTTAAATTATGGTAACCGAATTTGACCTTGGAGTTTAGATCAGTCCAGTTCTTATGACAACATAACTATGGCCGATCCTTGGATTTTGCTGTTGTTTTAGCTAGCCTCGAAGTTCTCTTCTCTTCTCTTTTTGCTCCAGTGTATCTCGTTTATAAAGTAGACAATTCCAGAGTAAAAAATGCAGAGAGAGAAATAAATGAGGTTTATTATGGTAAAAAGTGAGGGCCCTGTGAAACATGGTGCAGGATGTCTGAGTGTAAACCCTAGGAGAAGCAGCCAGGCCCTCTCATCTTGAGTTTGCACAAGACTGGCCTAATCTACTGACTCATTTAGATGCTGTCTGTAGGAGTAACTACAAAGCTGGACCAGAGAACCAGTGGATAGATGCAAAGGTATTAATGATCTAGGCTCATGTGTTGAATGTGTAGTCCCCAGATGGTGATGCTATTCCATGTGGTAGAGTCAAAAGACTAGGGGATGAGGCCTATCTGGAGGAAGTCAGTCAAGGAGATGGACTTCTGAAGGTCATACCTGATCCTCAGGTGCTCTTCTTTCTCTTTTCTGTCCACCACATGCTCTTATCATCACAAGGCTTTACCTTGCCACAGGCCTAGAATCAGTGTAGGCAGTGATATGGGAAACCGGAGCCACTTAAAAACTCTTCTTCCTTACAAAGGTGCATTCTTAACTGTTTTGTCAGAAATGAAAGGTCCAACATGCACAGTGAAGAAAACACACTATAATATAGTTCTGCCACCAGACAAAATAGGCAGTGATTACTTGTGATGCTATTCTGCAACCATATCTTAATGTTTTTCCAACTTTCTCCTAGATAATAGTTTCAAACATATTTTATGATATACTTAGTTTGTATTTTAATAAATTTAAAAATACATATATACCAATTGCACTGTTTTGATATGTGTGTATATATAATGTAATAGTGAAATTAAGCTTATTAACATTTGTATTACCTCACATCTTTATCATTTTGTGACAATGAGAATATGTAACCTCTACTCTTTTAGTGATTTTTGAGAATACAGTACAAGAAAATTCTGAGTCTGATACCATTAACTGAACCTTATTCAATGTCCATAATGAAGCATAGTAAGTCATCACATTTACCACAGGGAAAATATCTACCAAGAATATAAATCTTAAGTAAGCTTCAAATAAAACACAGAACATAGGAAATATATGTCTATAACATGCATTTTAGCTGATCTACTGTTTCTAAATCCTCTTGTGAGATTATCAGATGTGCCCAGGCTTGTTCAATCTGTTTGGGCTCAAGTTAAGACACTGCCAAACAATAATCACTTAGATTTGTAGTATACTGCCCTTGCTCAAAGAGCTTTCTTGCAACAATGGGTGGCATTTATCTAATCCATACTCAATTAACTAGGGCGTTATTAAGAACTTTTTACAGATGAAAAACCTGAAATGAAGAGCAATTAGCAGCCTCTTCTGCCTACAGATCAGCTACAGGCAGGGAACTGGATGCAGAGTGCGTGGGTGCTCCGATAAGTGTCTACTATCCACTAACTGAGACTCAGCCAAGCAGAGACTCCATATCACAGTGAATGAAGACACAGAGCTATGGATCTTACCTAATAACCTTGTCCCTTTTAACTAAAACAAGATAGATACATTGAAAATATTTTATAACGATTTTTTTTTCTAAATATTTCTTTGTCAATATAAAGAGTGCTCAGTGAGCCATGCACAGTAGGAAGTAACAATCCTGTTTCCCAGGCCTCTCCTCTCTGCTCACATAAATGTGCAATTTTAGACAGAAATGGGGCAAATCTGTTACTTTTTTTTTTTAACTCCTACACTTTTAATGAGAATGAACAATATCTTTAATATAAGGAGTTCTAATATAAGGGATCAAAGAAGAAGAAATAACAGATTGAAAAGACATTCCAGAAGCAGGAAACGACCCAGACAAGCCAGACACCAGCCATTACTCTGCATAGATTCAGATATTCTCTGAGTTGGGGATAGCCTAAAACACTAAACTATATTCATGGTCAAACACCACACCACACCACACCACATGGCCCATGTGGTTCTATGTTTTCTATAAGTAACATCTCTGGTCTATGTATTTATCAAGCAAGAAAATATTCTTCAGGAAATAGAATCATTTTAGTATAAAGATATTCTTCTTCAGGAAATAGAATCATTTTAGTATTTAAAATCCCCTTCACCCTGGGTACCCAGGCAAGTCCAACAGTGGTCAGAGGGATTGCACTTTCTGCCTTGTGCCCATTGCAACCCTTTAACTAAAATTTAACTTTTAAAAGGTGCTCAGAGGTGAGAAAACTTGAGACTATCTCACCATGAAAAAGTCAATTCCAAATTTCTTTAAAGAATGCTAAAAGAGAAATACTATAGTCTTTATAAGTCTAGGAAGTAAAGATATTTCAGTAGTGACTACTTCTAGGAATGGAACAATTAAAATGAATATATTTCCAATAATCTTATTGTTGCTCAAGCTTGTTAGGTAAAACTTAACAAGTCAAGTGAAAAGAAGATTCCAGCATCTCTTAGGACAATCTTGAGCTATGCATTTGCAATATTAAACATAAAAGACAAAAATGATAGATATTTCTCCAAAATGAATTGTCTCTATTTGGACACTATCACAGAAAATCTAGTGTTATACTAGCATAGATGAACCTTGTCTTCTAAGAGTTTACATGGAGTGACGCCATTGAGTCAGGTTCTCAGTGTGACATTCCCAGGTTTTCAGTCTGCCCTCCCACCACACCTTGCTTATCTTCCTCAAATAACTTTAAAAAAAAAATGAGACTGTGGTCTTTATTGAGCAACCCTGTCATTTCTCAGCATAATGGCAGCAGTCCTGAACAGAAAAGTTGTTTTCAATCTACATAAAAAGCACAATTAAGAGAGTGGTTCTTGTCCGCCCTCTATTTCTTTACCCATCTGGTAGCTAGTAGAGATTTGCATTGTTACTTCATCTATTGCAATCACATAATCTTTGATAAACAATCTCAGCTTAAGTGATTCCATTTGAATTGTGTTTGATGTGTCACATGTCTAAAATAACTTATGGTGGCCTGACAATACCCTCACTGAAAAATGTCAAGCTTGCAGTTTTTATTAGTGGAATAGTCTATGTGCGAACACTTTCAGAAATCTTTTTCTAAGAGTTCAACTACTTCAACAAATTCAAATACCACAATACAAAATGTAACCTAAGCATGTAAATGGAATCAGAACTAATTCATTTGTGCTGTCCACAAAGTTACATTTAAGAATCATACAATGAAATTAACTTAAAATTTTATATGTTGAACATACTTTTTATTTTTGAGGGAGAATAATAAGCATAGCTCTGGAAGCATTAGTCAACTTTAAATGTTCAAATTTTAAAAGAGGTAAATGCTATGGTGAATAATGATTTTCTTGGGAGAGATACATTCATTTGGATAAATATTTATTTATTGTAATTGATATCCCAACTACAAGAGAGTAAAGTCACACTCTGTAGGAACTGTAAACAATTATAAAATGTCCTCAACACTAGTCTTTTCTGTAGACTCCTCAAATAGTGCAGAAATAATTTTCTAAACCAATAGAAGACATGACTATAAACAACACAATTCATCTTCCGCCATCACCCTGACTACTGAATATCCTTTGGAAACTTGTTGCCCTTCCTCTCCCAGCAACACCACTTTTTAGTAAGTTTACCCCTTTGATCACAAGACTGCTCCTGATGGGAGCTAAAACCAACAGGCTTTTGGATATATACAGAGTCATACAACTTGATTCTAGAGAAAATAACTGGTCATTATGTATGCACAGACCTATTCAATCCACGCCTGGCCACTTAACGTGCCATGTCTGGCTCAATTAGGACATTCAAAGAAGTAGTTCTGTGGCTAACTCCCCAGATAATCTTCTATTGCACAGTGGCATTGCATTGTTGCTAGTGTATCTACTGAAACTCACTGGTAAAACTGCTTTCTTCTTAGCTCACAAGGCACACCCAGCTTTTCTGGGACCTGGGGAAGATGGGCAACACCTCCATTGTCTTTCCATTGGTCCATATATATCTGCTGCCCTTTCTTGCAGAGCTGAGAACGGCAACTCTCCCTAAACTAGAGTGCCTCCACTTCCTAATTCTACATTTAGGCTAAGGGAGGGTGTATAAAAGCTTGCTTTGAACATCAAGCTAACAGTTCCGATAATCACCTGGGTTCTTGGCTTAAAGGTTCACTGGGGGAAAAGAACCTATTTCTGTGACCTCTGAAACTAGGAACTTTGCTGTTAAGTAGACTATAAGCCAAGTTGAGCATTACTCGGTAAACACAACTCCATGTTGCAAGTCTTCTACAACAGCAGTGTATTAGTATTTGTTTACACAATTTATTTTTTAAACAACAGCCAAGTGGTAAATTTTTGAAAGATGGCTTGTAAGTTTATTAGGAACTGAAAAGAAAAACGCAACTATAGAAGTCAAAGCTTGTGGAACATTTAAACCTCATGGAAATTCCTTGGGGAAAAGTTCATCTCAGAGGCAACATTTTAAACTACTAGTAGTCAGGTTTAAGAAGCACTGGAAAGACAGTTTGCCCTCACATTGTCTAGAATCTGATGTCAGCAGACATTGTACAGAACAATCCAGTGAGATGTCATTTTGCCATGAATGTTTTCTCTGGCATTTCTCTTTCCCAGTTATTAAAGTATAAACAGTTGCAATTCTATATAAAACACAAGATTTCTCTTTTGGATTAAAATAAATGCAAAATGATGACAGTTGTCAGATATATAGTTATAAAGTATATAAAATTATAAAGTTTTGAAAAGACAGTATGTTGTTATATTCATGAATAAACTTATAACTCAATTAATAGCATAAATAATTTATACATTAAAAAGATATTTTATAGCAATACAAACATATCACCTATCCAAAATCCGCTTCTAACATTATTCATCTTTTTTTTATTTTTATTTTTTTTGGTTTTCTTAAGACAGGGTTTCTCTGTGTAGTTTTGGTGCCTGTCCTGGATCTTACTCTGTAGACCAGCCTGGCCTCGAACTCACAGAGATAGGCCTGGCTCTGCCTCCCGAGTGCTGAGATTAAAGGTGTGCGCCACCACTGCCCTGCACATTATTCGTCTTTAAAGAAGATAACATGATAGTAGTGGAAATTAGGGGATTATACAGCTTTAGTCACAATAAAAGAGTAATTTAAGGAAAATTCCTAGATAACCCATTAGTAGAAACAAAATATTCAGGCCACATAATCAGAAGTCATTTCTGGACACTCAAGACCCTTCAGTGTTTTAGAAATAGATAGACAGGTAAGCATTTATTTTCCACAATTTAAAATTTTTGACTGTGATGATTATTTTATTATTTACATTATTTTAGCCTCAATATTTTTAATAAAGTCAAACTAAGTTAAAATACTTGAAATCATTACTTGCAATACAATTTAAAGATATGATATGCCTGTATCTGTTATGCCAGCTTACTTTACATTTTTTATGTTGTATGAGTTATGTATGTGGTAGAGAAGAACTTGCGTGCATCCTAGACTCAAATACAGACCCAAATTCATTCAGATGAGTATCACATGAATATGCATAAAAACACAAGTAAAGTCACATAGGCCAATCCTGAGGATCTTTTACTTTTGATTTCAAGTCTTTGTGTCATTTATTATTAATTGACCATCGCCTCACGTGACCATATGTCCCACATAGGCCAATCCTGAGGATCTTTTACTTTTGATTTCTAGTCTTTGTGTCATTTATTATTAGTTGACCATCGCCTCACATGACCATATGTCCCACAACAGCAGACCCTAACTTGTGTTGCTTAAGTGACTGAACAAACCAAACTATTTGGAAAGTGAACATAAAAAAAATTGTTTTTTTTACTAGAGATTTCATTGAATTTTTAAAGTTATTACTAATGAAAATAAACAATACAACTTTTTAATAGTTTGGCTATGCCTCTAATGTGATGAATATAAAAATATTATATGATAAATTGTAAAGGCCCTTTGATCAAACAATTGTTTTTATCAAAGTCCATTTTGAGGAGGCTCAAGTGAAGAGTAGTGAGTGGAAATCACCATATAGTGATATAAGAGCAAACTAAAGAAAGAAAAGTAAACAATTCGATGAGACAGAATTATTTATAATTTTTGTTTATATATTTACATGATTTATAAAATAAAAAGTTGTTTTCCATAGGTCTTTAGATCATTACTATATATGAGAACATTAAGGACGGGTCTTTTCCAATCGTGTTAGAGGGATCTACTTGATTGCTGTCTGCTAGTAGCCCACAGAGCAGGGAGATCAATTTTAATTTGTTGATTTTCATATTCTGATGCTACATTGTTTTCCATATCCCAACTTAGCTTCTTTTCTTTTTTCTTCCTTCCTTCCTTCTCTTTTCTCTCTCTCTCTCTCTCTCTCTCTCTCTCTCTCTCTCTCTCTCTCTCCTCTCTCTCTCTCTCTCTCTTTGGAGATAGAGTCTCTCTACATAGCTCCAGATGTTCTGGAACTCACTATGTAGACTAGGCTGGCCTTAAACTCAGAGATCTGTCTGCCTCTGCCTCCTGAGTGCTGGGAATACAGGCATGTGACACAACACTCTGATTATTTTTTTTTAAATCTGATTTCAGATTTTAAAGCAATCAAACAGGAGCAACTTAGAATAACAACTGTCATTTAAAAAGGAACCTGTAAGATTAGTAAAGATCTTTAAAACGCCAAATCCTGAGTGGCACTTTGTGAACAGTTACTTATCTCTACCAAAGATTGCCGTGACCTCTTCAGAACTGACTTCAGGAAGTATGCACCAGGATGCTTGAAAATACTTTTTCCTATTTAGAGACTGCGTATAAATAAACGACAAAATGAAGATAAAGACATAGCTACCTACACACATTACCTATAAGACTTAACTATATGAATGCAAATAAAACTTCTAATCAATTCAGTATCAGGCAGACATTAAGGACTCTGGTCAGCAAGAATCATCACTGAAATGTGTAAAGGCACAAAAATAACTTCAAAAGTAAGATGGACGAAATCTATACAAAACATCCAAACCTAAGATAATAAAATCTTCCAGGAAAGACCCATAATATGTTTACTAGTGGGTGGAAGTAAACAAGTGAAGGAGTGATTTGTATATTCCTTTGTGCACTTGAACATAGTTTCCAAATTTTTACAATGAATATTTGTACATATTTGTAGAAATACGTACTATTTCTAAAGTAAGAATAAAAATAAAGGACACAGGAAAATTGGGGCTACTTAGGTAGAAGAAGTTTACTTTCCAGCAAGAGGAAAAGAGGAGCTGGGGAGGAAGTACATGGGCGAGTAAGAGCAAAGAATGTCTATAAACACATGGAAAGGTCGTACTGAAACCCATTCTTTTGTATACTAACAAAAAATTGATGAAAAGGAAAATGCATGTCATCTATAAAATTTAACACTTTGCTGGGCAAACGGCAGTAAAATCAAGCCCACATTGGCCAGGCTTGCGGTCAGTTTCTTCTGTTCTGATTGCCTCTCATTGACCCGCTTGTGTGTCTAATCAGTGCCCGACTACAATGCTTTTCAACAACATCCCAAGTGGTTGCCCAATGTGTCATCCATCCAGATCCCTCTCGTGTTCTTCCAATCAACACGACAGCTTCTCTCCTCTCCAGGGCTTTAATCATGACTTCTGGTTAGAATTCTTTCTAACCTGCTTCAAATATTTGTGATGATTCAAGCCAAGTATGGTAATCAGACAGAATAATTTGAGAGTTTGGTTCCAGTAAAGTCAGTCACAGACATTCAGAAGGAAGACTCTTTTCAAAAAATATACATTATCAGTGTTTGTTAAATGAGTGAAAAATAATCACTAACAAAATTATAACAATGGCAGTTAGTACTTACTGGAAGTTTCCACTCAAAAAAAAGGTTTAAGCAAGTGATTTACACTTCATTAACTCACTTCATGCTCAGCCTTGCCCTCAACTTTCACAGACAAAAAGACTGATTCTCAGGTAAGTTATGAGAACTACGTCCAGCTCTATTCAATATGCTATACTACCAAACTTAGGAAAAGCCCACTAAAAATCTTTTTTTTCTACCAATTATATTTTATTAATTAGGACCACATGGAGGTAAACTAAAATAATGTAGTAGGCTACAAGAATTTCTTTTACATATAGTAACAGATACAAAGCAAAAAAAAAAAATCTGTTAATTCTCACTGTGTTAGTAATATGCTTACCAGTATAGGACCAGCCAATCTCTTCAACAAGTTTTCTGTGTTGTCTGTAGTATCCATAAGCCCAATCTAGAACCAAGAAAAATGAAGTGGTTAATTTTCAGAAAAAGAGTTATCCAAAACTTAAAAATATAAGTTTTCCAAATTATTCATACCACGAGTGGTTGTTTTAATATTATTTTCTACGTTACCCTCCCAACATCTCTATTCGACTCCACCTCTGCCGTTATCAACATCAATACCCCTGTTCTAGAGTAGTTAGTAAAAACTTTGGGTAAAACTTATAAAGAATGCTGAAGCTTACACAGAGACAGAGCAAAGTTCTCAGCAATTTAGGCGTGCCATCACAAAGAAGGGCATGGATAGAAAGGACAGCTGGTCTCTGGGTTCAAAATCTGAAATCCTGTTGCCTGAAAACATTTAGGGTTTTCAGCTGAACACACATCTATAAATGCTTAAAAGAGCCCAGTGGTCATCTTATGTTCAAAACTTGGTTTTCTTCTAATATAAAATAAAATTAGATGTCTTGAGGAAATTGAAATCTTTAATGTATGAATGTGACTGGGGAAAAGGTTGTATTAGACATTCTAAGTGAATTCATCCCTGAAGGAATGGAAGTCCCCAGTGGAGGTAAGACTGTGGGAAGCTTCCAACATTGTGAAAGAGGCAGATGCCTCGTGGCCCAAGGAGAGAGGCTCTGGGAGAATGTGGCACAATTCATACAGGAAAAAGGTGGGTGAAAGCCCTAAGCTTCATTCTGTGTAATTCAAAATGTGCTTAGACCCATCATTGCACTCAGGGATCATGGTTCATGGTACTAATCCTGTGTCATAGACCCTTAATTCCTGACTACAGGAATGTCACTGCTCTGTTTCAGCTTCAGTGTGGGTGCAGGAAGCCTTTGCAGGCTGTGCTAGGACCCAGACAGTGCAGCTGATGGAACTGTTTATGCAGAAAAGGCTACAGATAGTTTGCTAATGAACTTGGGGAACATTGTTCATTTAAAAATGGAGTTCTCACCACACAGCTCTTATTTGATTATTCACACACACACACACACACACATATATGTGTGTGTGTGTGTGTGTGTGTGTGTGTGTGTGTGTGTGTGTTGTATATCGATTTTTCTCATTAATGGGAAAATTATTTCTTATTCTTATTACCTACTCTATATATTTGAATATGGCTAACATTTTATGTAAACACAATTTAAACATTGACCAGTTACGTCCTATTTCCTACTACTCCCTTCTCTTAGACTACCATTTCACTGCAGAAATGCTGGAACTCTAAGATCTTTCTCTTCCTGTAGAGACATAAACATCTTTAACAGCCAACCAGGAAATTAATTTCTCAAGTACTGGGAACCAGGTCTGAAGAGTGCATCCATCAAGGGAACCAGTATCCTTGTCTTGCAGGGTCAGTGGGAACTTACTGAATATGGCAAGTACCTGAGTTTATTTTTCCTTTGGATAAAGTCTATTAAAAAGCACACGTGACTGCTGCTTTCCCCAGATGTCTTTCAGGTCTTTCCCACCAGCTCACTGCAGCCCTTAGAAAACCCTAGTCCCTACTTCATAGGAGCTGAGGTCCTTTTGGCTCTGGCTTTTCTTTTCTACTGCAACAGCCTTGAAAACAGTGTTTCTATAATGTTTAAATTTGCCTCCTGAAAATTCTGTTTTGAAAGCAGATACACCCTATTTAATTTAGCCATTCATCATCCAATGGGTATTCTGGTAGTTTTCACTTGGGGTTTACTATGAATAACACTGCTGTGAGTAGTTGGGCATGCATTTGTTTTGCTACTTGATGGTGTGATTAGGCTCACTGTTCATTGTTCAAATCCAGTTCTCTTAGAATGATAGTTACATAGACTAATTAAAATGCTGACAATAAAGGAATATATACAAGTGGGTACTGGAAAACACCAAGAAATCATTGGACTTTAAAACTTTAGGGGAAAAAATTAGGTTTCACTATAAGGCAATTATACCAGAGAAATAATTTGTACATGCAGTCATTGATAAAAACGGAAGCACTAATACCCAGCTTCTGCTCCCCCATTCACTGATCCTGTCCCAGGATTTAGGAGCTATTCATGACTTTTCTAAGATGCTGTCCCCTGAGCAAGATCCTTGTATATCTTAAAGAGAAGTAAAACAAAGCAAAACGATGTAGCAGGCCAGAGGTCTGCTGGCACCATTGAAAACAAAACAAATGAGTTATAGAGGATTGACTGGACGTGTGATTTGTCCTGGCAATCAGCAGGGTGTTTCCCCTCAAACTTTGCACCCACATTGCAGAAATGATTTTCTAATCTTTCATGCATCTGAAATGTATCATTTTAGATGTTAGGTATTTTTATCATATAGAAGCCTTTGGATGATTTGCCAAGATCAGATACCATGCAAAAACTGTACTTAACCAGGTTTTCTTTGAAGTAAGTGTAACGGTAAACCCTTGCTTTAATGATTCATTACAAAGGACAGCAAAATATGAGTCAGTTTTTGGCTTTCCTTATAGGGCTTTATCACCACACAATGAGCATTTGTCCTTGGTTTCTAATTACATACATTAGGAAGGCTTTTTCAATACAAGATTCCCAGGTGTTGGTAGCTCTCCTCAGTTCTTTTATAAGTTATTCCCTTAATTGTTACTTCAAACAAGCCTGTTACACATTCATATGCTAATTACACAGACCTTGGGCGTGAGAGAGTACCCCACTTTGAGAACTGCACTCAGAGGTCTGATAGATGAGATGTGATAGCTCCAGTGAACAAGGAAAAAGGACGAGGCTTACGTTTTTCTGGCATTATATTTACTGAAAGACGGTAAATCATAAAGTACAACTTATCAAAGTGCTTAAATATTTACTGCTCACTGAAATTATAAATTATAGAGTGTTTTTTTTTTATTTTGTGGATTTTAGTTTCTGGAGCTTCTATAGTTTTATTTCTATACATTTACAACACCTGCTAAGTCTGTGTCAACTTTACACAAGCTTGAGTCATCAGAGAAGGGGAACCACATTTGAGAAAACGTTTCAAGCCCACAGTCTGTTTAAGTCTGCTTTGTAATGATAAAAGTAGGAGAGACACTCCAAGGAATTGTGTAAACGGATACTCACAAATGAATACAATACAAATGAGTTGTTTTAAAAGGATACTCTGAAATTTGTTACAAAAATATTTTCTTTTATGAAGTGATGTTTAGACCTGCTTAGAAACTTGAAAGAGATTTGGATTATATTCTCTCAGATAACTTTAAACATTCATTTTTCAACCCATTTCATCTTAATCTTGCCTTAAGAATCAGTATAAGGGCTCAGTAGATAAAGGCACTTGTTGCCAGGAATGATGATCTGAATCAGTCCTAGGAACTCACACAGTGGAAGGAGAGAAACTCCCACACATTGTCCTCTGACCTCTGCACGTGGGCCAGGGAAAGCATGTACCCCACAGACAAAATAAAAAAAATTGTAAAAAGTCTTTCAAACAACCTATATAGATATAAATAAGAATATACATATAAGCATACACACAATTATATATTTATTTCTCTTTATACTCATGTAAAGGAAAGGTTTACTTTCTTTGATAAACACCATTACTATGTTTCTCAAATTTTAAAAGAGAGGATTCTTTCCAAATAAAAATGAGGTGCTTATTTCCTATTAAAATATCATAAATATTTTAATTATAAAATCACTTCTGATTGTGAGTTTACCCTAACTAAAGTCTCTGTTACATCTTGATCAATATGTTATCATCTGTCTCCTGCTACAGACTATAGGAACAGTGTTCAGACTGTGCATACAGAGATATGTAAATATTTAATGTCATGCAGTGTCCAAAATAGGAAAGAGAGGAGAAATAGAGTGATTCTCAGAAAAATAAACCAGGGAAAACACAACCACAGAATTTCTGAAGATGGATTTGCCCAAGTAGATAATATTTCTAACCCCCAAACCTTTAAAGTCATCCCTGAGGTTCTTCAGCAGAGGGAGGAAAGGAGTCGGCTGGTGATGAGAATCCGGAAAGGTGGGGAAGTAGCCAAAGAATAAAATGACTTTTGGAAGCTCTTGAGAAAGGCTCACAAGGAAAGCCCTGAAGAGAGGAACTGTGTGTTCCAGAAGAAAGGGGCTGAGCATCAGGAGTGGCAAGCAATGAAGCTTTCCAAAAGTTGTAGGATCAGCTAAACTTTCACATGAGTCTGCACATTGTTAAAGACTTCTTTTTGGAGACATTCATCATTACAAAAGGTCATATCAGTCTCCCTACCTTTAATTTTCAATGTACTTCCTTTTCTTCCTGGGATTTCTGATTTTAAGGGAAAGGATACAGTCTATTTGGTTGATGGAAGTATGTTGAATGTACTTCATGTCTGAGTATGCTTTGAAGTAACATTATGGAGTAATAAGATAAATATTTTACCCAAGTGAACAGGGTTGAGAATATGTCCATGAAGAAAGTTAGCTGACCCGTAACAAGGGGCCAGGAACCTGGAGACAGTCTAGTACAGTCTAGTATCATCAGAACAATCATCCACTAAATATTTTGAAATGTAGATACTATGCAGCAAAGATTTTTAAAAAAGATTGACAGTGACAGCTGTCATGACTACCTGTCATGAAAATAAAACAAATCCCTCTTTGAGGAAAATACAATAAAATAAAACCTGAAGTGAAAGTTTAAGAAGAGACTCCACTTGTAATAAAAGCATGCCTATGAACATACCACACAGGAATAAAATCTTCTCTGTGTGGCAGGCACTATATTTGCATAGCTATGACCAAATACCTAACAGAGACACTATAAGAGAGGGAAGATTCCTTTTAACTCCTGGTTTCAAAGCTTTCAGTCTGTAGATTCTTGGCCCAAAGTGCTTGGGAAGATCATCATAACTGAAGGAGACTGTAGAGAGAAGGATGCTCCCCTCATTGCAGGCAGGAAACAGGGAGACCGCAGGACCAGGGAGACTAAAGGACCCACAGATGGTGACCTACTTTTCTCCAGTCAGGTCTCACCTTCTAATATTTCCAGAACCTCCCTAAATAGTGCCACCAGCTAAGACACCCCACCTCCCCAAAACACAAGGCCACAGAGAACAGTTCCTCTTCAGACCACAATGTGTACTCTGATTTCCCTGTTGGGATTGTCTTTCTCTTTCTTGTAAGAAACTTCAATTCATTATCCAAGTGATCAAATGTCAGCAGCTAACTAATACAAACTTTGCATGTCCAATTAAATTCACCTGTGAGTAAAGAGTTTTCAGTATCATTTCAATGCAAGTCACAGCAACACAATTCTCTGCTTAAGGGTAGCCGATCGATGGTGGATTATCTCTGCTCGTTCTCTCGTCATTCATTTCTAGTGACCATGTATCCTGTCCTCTTAGCTTTGATGAAGCATACACACAAATAACATTTGTGGGTATGACTTGACTAATTATAGTCAGCCAGATGATATAGCTGGCTTAGGATATAGTAACTGACCAAACACTTTCTTCCTATTAATTACTATAAATGTAAACCAAGTCTCTAAAACCACATTTCTTTGTAAAATGTATATATTACTATGCCCTACTCTAGCTCTTCAATTTCAGCTGCCTTGCCTTCCAGTGTTAGAAGGAGCACGTCACTGGGTTTCCTTCTGCAGAAGCTTAAAAGCAACATTAGTATTTATAGTCTCAAAATTTAAAAAGGAATACAGTGTCAAACAGGAGGGCACATTAATTTAAATTATTAATGAAGAGGAATTCTAGATTAAAAATAAGTTTTA
>CABHPR010131434.1:1801-18818 GCA_902168415.1 Peromyscus melanophrys
AAAAAAAAAAAAAAAAAAAAAAAAAAAAAAAGACTCTAGATATGCACATGGACCATCTTGAAAAAGACAATCCCAGGTGCTTCTAAGTCATGGCAAGTTGACATTCAAAGCCATCACAGATGGCAACCATAACAAACAGCCAAGCACTGGCTCACTATTCTAGTGAGTGGAAAATCTGAACAACATAGTACTGGTGTCTGGTAAGGGTGCCTTGACTATTTTCACAACATAGTTGATAAGTAGGCACATGAAGGTACACATGTGTGTGAGACAGGACCGAGAAAGCACGGTTCGCTCCTGAGAGGGATCATAAATCCATCCCACAGAAAATATGCCCTGTGGTCTACTTGACTTCCACTGGGCTCTGCTCTTAAAAATCTGCCACCTAACAACACTTTATTCTAGGGACCAAGCTTCCAAACCATGTATATTTGGGAGGTAAACTATAACCTAACCAAAGCAACTAAAAACCACCTGCATAAGTGGTGGCTATGGAAACAGACCTTCCAGAACCCAGAAAACTCCAGATAATGTCGACTATGCCCTACAGCAGTATCTCAATCTCAGCGTCATGAGAGATGCTGATAGATGCACCACCCAGATTCCTGACCCTCAGAAATAGCACAATAGCAAGTGTTTACTGCTGTAAGTGTTAAATACGGGATAATTTGCTGCAGTGGGTAACAAGCACAATCCCTTGACATTCTTGGTGAAATTAGTCTGATTCTCCATTAAATGAACTGCCACTCTCACCCCGTGGTAAAGCCATGCAACTCTTCTCAAAATGGCACAGCCTTCACAATTAGAGGGAGCAGCCCATTTACAGAAGGCACTTCGATTGATCCCTTTTCTGGGAACAAATTGCCTTTTTTTCAAAGAATATCAAAATTCCCACAGCATTTTGCCATTTCAATGTCTTATTCCAGGAAGCACATTTCCCTAGATTTCTTTAAAGTAACTAATCAAATAGCTTATTAGGGAAAAAAAATCCCATTTTTCTTAGGGAAATCTGTGCTAAGCATCTCTTAGATAGAAGAGTGTTAGTCTTATTCAGGCTTTGCATGAAATACTTCAAATCTCATTACTCTGAAACTCCAGAATAATAGTCTCAGACTTTTTAATGTCTTGGGTGTGAGGAACAGTGGATTTTGACTATGTTTTAAAATGTATTAAAACTTGAAATGTGCCACTGGATTTTAATGGTATTTAAGTTAAATATGTTTAAGTCTATATTGATTTAAAATGCCTGTATTGGGGCTGGATAGATGCCTCAGCTAGGCTCACAACCAAAAAATGCCTGTATGTATGTATGTATGTATGTATGTATGTATGTATGTATATATGTATATATGTATGTATGTGTGTATGTATGTGTATCACATGTATGTGGTACCTATGGAGGCCAGAAGAGGTCATCAGATCCCCTGGAACTGGAGTTGCCGGCTGCCATGTGGATTGAGAAAACTGAACCCAGGTCCTCTGCAAGAGCAACAAGTGCTCTTAACTGCTGAGCCAGCTCGCCAGTGCCTTGAGACTGTTGTAACCTTTGAGATCACTAGAGACCTCCTGTAGTGTTTGTTTGTTTGATATTCGCTCTCAAATTACACATTAGACACAGAAAGAATTCAAGTCAAGACATTAAGGTGTTCCTTTGCCAAGGGACAATTTCCTCTCTGTCACTCTGCTTATTATCTAAGGAAGGTTTGGGCCTACTGGGGCCTTGAATTAACTGCCTGAAAGCTGAGTAGAGTACCCGTAGAGCACCAGTACACACACTGTCTGCTCATGGAATGGTGCCACCCACATCAAGGTGGGTCCTGTTCCTTTGGCTAATCCTCTCTGGAAATCCCCTCTTAGACATGCACAGAGCTATGCCTCCTTGGGGATTCTAGACCAACTAAGCTGGTAATGAAGGTCAACAACCAATCCATGAGAGGGGACCTAATCACCTCTTAAGAGCCTTACCACTCAACACCATGCATTGTGGCTTTAGTTTCCAACACACATACACACACACACACACACACACACACACACACACACACACACACACATTGGAGAACACTCTAATAATAACTGGCTGCCTTTGCTTTCTCTTCACAGTAAAGAAAATGAGGCTCAGACCCTCATGAAATGCTCCAGATCACCCAGTCAACAGGTACAGGGGGCAGGGTTTGCACTTAAGACACTCACCAAACTGCCTCAAAAACCAACTGCTCCCTGGGGGTTTCCTGAAGTTTCCCGTGAAGTTACATTTGCTGCTAGGGCAGCCTTGGCATGCTTTCTCTACCTGGGCTGCCAGAGGCTGAGTGACCCAACCTCCTCTTCAACCTTTTTGCTGGGCTCAGTTTTATAGCCCTTGTTCCATCCCCGAGCTTACTCTACTTCCTGCCTTACTCCAGGAGGGCTGTCATGATGAGAGATGAAAAACACCGCCCTCTTCATCTGAGGGAGGTTGGTCCCTGAGAAAGCGAGCATCTCAATATAGCCTGCTTTTCCATATAGACCTGCTTATTTCTCCCACCCTCATGTTCCCACTTCCTACAATGGCTGTATGCATCTATTTGTAGATATCATCCACTGCCACACAGACTACATACATACATACCCACACATACAACTCCGAGAAACACACACATTTACACATATACACACACTACATACATACCTGTATACCACCTCAGAGAAACACACACCTCACATATACATACACTTCAGAAAAACATAAACACATACCTTACATACAGCCCACATATATGAGTCAAACACATACATATATAGACCTTGTATAATACACACATAAACCACAGATATGGCTCAGAAAAATTCATAGATGCCCACACCTACATAATACACACAACATATACATGCCGTAGAGACATAAACACACACACACACTCACACATCATATGTGTACCATCCCTGATACTTTGTCCACTAACCCGTTTATCCTTCCTAATACAGGTACCTGAGCGAGTTGGAGGATTCTTTAGGGATGCCTATGGATCTTCCTGCCATACTCAATTTTTCTATTGTCTGGGTTTGTCTTCCTCAGCAGAAGGTGAACTCTCAGAGGCAAGTTATAGCATCCAGCACTCAGTAGAATTTCAGCAAATGTTTCTAGAATGAATGGGTGAGTTCTGCTATTTTGGTAATTAAGAGTTCACTGAATTAGTAAACCAGAGTAGCCTACTGACTCCAACTAATTAGGCCAAATGTTAGTTGTGATGAACTAATGCTTACCCACTCCCCACCAGGATGAGATGGAGATATCAGCTGGCCGAGAGGAGTCGATGAGGCTTTATGTGCATACCGTATTACACAGATGGTAGTAGACAGACCTCACTGTTTCTAGTCATTACACAGCTCTGCTGGGGAAAGCCTGTTCTGGTGCCTGATGTAACCAGGTGCAATGGTGATGTCTCTGCTTCTGAGTAACTCCTGCATCTTAAGCAAAAGAGTGCCCCAGCACTGTGGTTTCAAGAGAAGACTTTCAATACAGTTGAACTAGCCAGGTATCTTCCCGCCATCTGTCCCCAAGAGAATGGAAACCTGATAAACAGATGTGTCTCCCAGCTCAGAACCACAGAAGTGTGGTTACTCGTGTTTATCCCGGTGGCCTCTGTCCCCAATCCATTCCAGCACCAGTTTAATCTTTCTAATGGATTGTTTCTCTCTGTGATGTGGCTGTGGATAAGTAAGAGGCATTTCCCCATGGCCTGCCTGTTACAGTTCCTTTCTGTCCTCTAACTGGGGACACTCTCAGACCTCTGTGACTACATATACTTCAATATTTGAGTTTTGTCCTGTTAAAATTTTCCTTTTGAGTCAAAATGGGCAAAGCAGGAGAAATTAATGGCTAAAGGAGAGGGAAAGGACAGAAAAACATACAATTCTGTCACTAGCATAAGGGTAGAAGTGTAAGACCTTTAAGATCCACACAGGAGGGCTGGAGAGATGGCACCGTGATTAAGAGCACCTGTTGCTCTTGCAGAGGACTAGGGTTCAATTCCCTGCACCTGCATGGTGGTTCACAACCATCCATAATTCTAGTTCCAGGATATCCAATTCCCTCTTTGGACACCAAACGTGCATGTGGTGCAAATACATGCATGCAGACACAACACTCACATGTAAAATAAAATGCATGAGTCTAGTTAAATTTTTAAAAAGATTCTTGTAGGAAAGCCAGGCAGTGCTAGTCTCAATGTGGATCCCAGGAGCTGGATGAAACCCCCTCCAGGTGGTCTGGGCTTATGTCTTTGCAGAACAGTACCCCAAATTCCTGCAGAGCAATCTTATTGTCACATATTATAGCATAGAAGAGAGGGGAAAAGGAAAAAACCCTCACAGTTTCCCCATTAAAAACCGATCCTGGCAAGAGAGGAAGTACTCTAGGGTGCCTTGCCTGTTGGCTATCAAGGAAACAGTGGACCACAAATTGTCCATCTCAACCCTTCTTCACTTGCAAGGCTTGCACAATCCTAAAATCCTAGCTCGGCCATGAAAACACCAGAAACTGGAGACGCTTCTGCTGAAGACCAAGAACACAGCGCTAACATCAGGCATATCCGTCACCTTTGTCCTCGCTGTGATAAAGCAACTGAAAAGGAGAGAGGGCTATCCTGCCCGTGGTTGGAGGGGGTGCAATCGAGCCACCACGTGAGGAGGGAAGGGAAGGAGGCGTGACAGCAGGTGGCTCCACAGAGGCAGGAGTGTGAGGAGGCCTGCTCACACTTCAGTGACTCAGGGAGGATGGACTTCAAGGCAGAACTAGAGCAGTGCTATAGTGCTCCACATTTTAAATCATTATTAGAGTGTGTTGTGTGTCTGCGCATGTGCAGAGGTCAGGACGACTTTCGGAATCCGGTTCTTTCTTCTTCTACCGTCAGGCTTGGTGGCAAGCACCTTTACTGAATGAGCCGGCTCTTTAGACCCTGAGCTGTAGTCTCAAAGCTCACACCCAGTGACCTATTTTTGCCACTGAGGCTTCACTACTCCTTTGCATATGTCTGTATGTGATGTCATGCACATGTATATGAATGGTGTGTTCATGCATATGCCTGTGTGTGTGCATGCACATACATGCATGTGCCTATGTATGAGTGTTTACGTGTATGTGGGCTCACATGGTATACAGATGCACAAACAGGAATTACAGGCAGGTCACCATGCCTGCTTGGAGTTTATATGGGTGCTGGGGATCCAAATGTTGGTCCTTATATTTAAGTGGCAAGTGCTTTATCCACCGAATCATCTCCCCATCCCCCAGGCCCTACCTCTTAAAAGTTCCACAGTCCTCTCAAATAGCACAATTAACTGGGGACCAAGTGTTCAAACACATAAGCATCGTGGGGAGGGGTGGCATTTCTGGCTCAAATTCTTAACGCCATGCTTTAACAGTGAGAGCACACCAGGAGCATCTTATATTAGCAGTGAGTGGTATTGGTTCTTTTCCCCTTGCCTTTGCATCCAATGAAGCCCTTGAAAAGGCAACCAGCCTGTCAGCCTGAGTCTGAACACTTCTGAGGGGTTTCTACTGAGGTAGTAGGCTTCCCTTTCGTGTGCAGAGGGCCTTGGCTTTCATGTGAGTACTGTAAACAAGATGAATTCTGTTTTTCCAATGAGCAGAGGCTAAAAGGAAAAATTGTTTCTCCAATTATAGACTCGCTGGACAAAGATAATCTGCTTGGCTTCTTTGATATGAGATGAAAGATAAATTGCTTCATGTAAATGTGTTTCTCTTTGAAGAGTCCTCCAGTGCTGACTTGGGACAAATCATGAGGCAGCCAGGGGTTGTCATGGCAATGGGTCATATCTCTAAAATCCAGATGCAAGTTGGCTATTGGGACTTGTCAAAGGACAAAATTATGACAATTTAGTTTCAAGATCATAGCTGGCTTTGTTTTCTCTTCCAGATTCAGGCCAGCCTTCATTTCATGAAGTAAGTGTTGCAGTAAGCTGAGCAGGCTGGCTGATTTTATAGAAAAATATGGGGGGAGGGGCTGAAGAAAGCAGAAACAACAACAACAACAAAAAAAAAAAACCCAAATCAGATTGGTCATTTCTTTCTTTCCTTTTTGAAAAGGTGACCTTCAGTTCCCAGTCCTCTTGCCTTTGCTTCCTGAGTGCTGGGGTCACAAGTATACAGCACCACATCTGGATCTAGATGTAGAGAGAGCTCTGGGAGACCTCAGAGTGTGGCAAGGACAGGGAGACAGACCTAGGAAAAGATTAGTGTCAGGTTATCTTTTGTGTAAGAGTTAGAGCAGAGAATGAAACTGGCCTGCTGGGAAATCTGTCTGTTTTCTCTCTGGTCCTCATTTCTCAGGAAGTCAGGTTAAAGTGTGTGTCCCTCTTCGTGAGAAAGAACTTTAACATGACTGGTGCCATTTTGGTGTTGAGCCTGCCTGTTGGGGCCCAATAGAGGTGGTTAGTCAAAAACAATGGGCTCCTGTAATTTTTAAAGGACTTTAGCACACAAAAGGACACTAGGTTTATAGACAACCACTTCCTCCCCAGACACTTCTGTGGTGGTTTGAAAGACAATGGCCCCCATAGGGAATGGCACTGTTAGGAGGTGTGGCTTTGTTGGAGTAGGTGTGGCCTTGTTAGAGGAAGTGTGTCACTGTGGGGGTGGGCTTTGAGGTCTCCTATGCTCAAGTTCACTTCCTGGTGCCTGTGAATCAAGATGTAGAACCCTCAGCTCCTTCTCCAGCACCATGTCTGCCTGCATGCTGCCATATTCCACCATAATGAGAATGGACTAAACCTCTGAAACTGTAAGTTATCTCAATTAAATGTTTTCCTTTATAAGAGTTGCTGTGGTCATGGTGTCTCTTCACAGCAATAGAAACCCTAACTAAGACAACTTCCCTCTCTCTAGTATATTTTTACCTGATATTCTTAGCCTCAAATTTCCCTCTTCTAAGCAAAGTCAAATGCACAGTTGGAATGTCACTGGTATCACTGGCTTTCCCACTCATATAGACCAATGTTCATTTGGAAACAATGGCTGTTATAATCTTATGGCTTGGTGAGGAAGGATATAGGCATGAAGAAAAGGGAGACAGTTTCTTTAAAAATTGAAAGTGCAAGCCAGACATGAAGGGTCACATCTGTAATACCAGCATTTAAAGGATAGAGGCAGAATTATGAGTTCTGGGAAGCTTGATCTATATAGCAAGACTATTTAATTAACAATTATGTACAACATGAAGACTGAATCTCATAAGAACAAAATAAAAATTCATGATGTAGAGGGAATCCTATACAAATCATTGAAACATTGCTGTAATCCCAGCATTTGGAAGGCTGTAGGCAGGGGGATTGCCACAAGTTTAGGGCCAGGCTGGGTCCCAGCCTGTGTGAAATCCTCTCTCAAAATAAATGAATAAATAGATAAATTAAATAGCCAGACAGACAGATAGTTAGGTAAATAGACAATAGGTAAGTAGACAGATTTCCTCCTTTATTGTCCTTCTCACAGTTTATGCTAAAGATAATAAATAACAATAATAGCATTAGTAATGCATTAGAAGATATTAGCATTTACAGAGGGTTTAGTAGGCGTCAGCCATTCTGAAGTCCTTCTAATCACATATTGAAATAAGTGCTAGGATGATTCCCCCCTTTTTTCAGACTAAGAAACTAAGGCCAAAGACACACTGCTGAATTCAGCCTCTGTAGTCATCTCTAAGGCTCACACTCAGACTGTCCTCTACTTTTGCATTCTTCTCATGCTGTGGGATCTCTTGAAATATTTGAGAAAGAAAAGAGAAGTTCATGGCCTGGGGATACTCACCAGAGGCAATTCCAGCTGCAGGGGCAGTGGGACAATGCCCCACTTATGTACAGACAGTATACCCTGGGAACAGGCAGGCTCTGTTAGGGTAGAGTGACAGATGATAGCATCTCCTGGACAGGCTAATTTCAAAGATAGGAGGGCAGGAAGCAGCAGAGATGCCTATTAAATGGTCACTCTGGGGAAGAGTAGGGTGTGTGAGTAGGGAAAATTCTGGAAACCCAGAGGCTAACAGTGGGTCCAGGTGTGGATTGCTGCTGACCATCCTTATCACTGAACTTACTGATGAAACAAGAGGCCTCAGCTTGGGAGGAAGCTCCTCCTCAGGGCTTGCTCCACTGGACCAGACAAAACTCAAAATGGAGTCAGTCACTCACACTAAAGTCGTTGTGCTGGCTAGTCTTATGTCAACTTGACACAAGCTGGAGTTATCTGAAGGGAGGGATCCTCAACTGAGTAAATGACTCCATTAGACCTAGCTGTGAGGTATCTTTTTAAAATCAGTGATTGAGGGGGAGCCCAGCCCATGGTGGGTGGTACCATCCCTGGGCTGCTGGTCCTGGATTCTATAAGAAAGCAGGCTGAGCAAGCCAGGGAAAGCAACCCAGTAAGCGGCACCCCTCCATGGGCTCTCCATCAGCTCCTGCCTCCAGGATCCTGCCCAGTTTGAGTTCCTGTCCTGACTTCCTTCAATGATGAACTGTGATGTTTAAGCCAAATAACCCCTTTCCTTCCCAACTTGCTTTCTGGCCATAGCGCTTCATCACAGCAATAGAAACCCTGCTAAGACAACCGTCAAGCAGGAATGCAGTTTCCAACCGACCTTCTGAGAAACAGGATTAGGGAGATAACAGCCCAGTCCTAGGACAGGTCAGTGTCAACTGGCATGATAAGGACTTTTCTTCTGCTTAATCCTGCCACAGTGTGTCACCTTAGCTTCCTCAGCCAGACACTTTTCTACTGTCCTGTCTACCCAAACCCACCCTCCAGGGTAAGTGACTTTGAAATGACCCTTCTATTTCCCAGTCTTTTATCTTAATCTTTCTCCAGTCTCGCTTTGTCCTCAGCACCAACCTCTGCCATGCAGTCCATCTTCTCCAACCTAGCTGCCCCCCACGTTGCCCCTGGATTTGGGGAACTACAGCCTCCCAGGATTTACTCCAAACCTGTGGGTGAGAAGCAGAGGCGGGATGCTGGGAATCTGGGCTGTGTGGAGCATTCAGGTGAGGCTTACGAAGGAAATGCAGGAGACACTGAAGAAGACCACCCAAAGCCTTGGAGCCACACCTGCCTTCCTAGGAATGAAGAAAGGCTGAGCCCCCAAGGAGCACACGGGAACAGGAAGAAGAAAGGATTCATGAAGTGGTCCAAAGAACTTAGGGGCACCAAATGCCCACTTTGTCTGAAACTAAGGACATGTCCTGGGACAATTTTGAAACCTTAACAATTCTAAGCAAACCTTTCTATCCTGAGTCCACGTCCATGAGAACCTTATACACATCTCACGTGACCTCAGAGTTCTAAACCTGCAGATGGTCGTCGTCCCCCAACCCCGTCCCCCCACCCTGCCGGCACGATCCAGCTTCCCTGGGCATCAGAAGGGAAGGACTGTGGAATAAAGTATTGCATCTTGAATTGAGCTTAACCAGCAACTCCATGGGCTCCCTGAGGTATCTGCACCTTTTGAAAAAGAGAAGCCATAATTTGTTTTGCCTCCTACATTTCCTTTTGTAGCTGAAATTGCTTTTCAGAGTTATCTTCAAAACCAACAGTAAAACTCAGAGCTGCACTTCAGAAAAGCAAACCCCACCTCGTTTGTCCCTTATGTTGGCTAGAGAAAATAAAAATTTCCACTTCTTTCTTCAAACAGTGCCTTACCAAACACAGACTTGGATTTTTCACTGTCCTTTCAAACCCATTCTAATTTCTGCTTGATTTCCTTTTCCTATATTTGGTACTGTGACTTTAAAAGAAAAAAATACTTTTCTACATCTATCTGAAGTCATGTGCTTGGGGCCTGTTAGGACAAATGAGAAAAAGCAAGATGGATAATTAAACCACATATTGTATGTAGAACTAGTCCAAGTTCCAAAGCAGTGGGCTTTACCAAAAAATTAATTATGATAAAATATACATACAGGAGTCATGATGCAGACCTATGACCCAACATTTGCTAGGGAGTTAGCCTCACAGCAAGTAATAAAGAAAGCATCTCAGATATGACTCCCCCCCCACACACACACAGCCATGAAGTCCACAGTTGAGCCTGTAGACAAGTAGCCGGGGAGGGACCTGGACCCTGGAGCCCAAATCCAGCTGGAAGTGGGAACAGAGCAAGGCTGGCCTCTATACTCATTACTGGCACTTAGTGCAGTTTTAAAGAGGAAGGCAGCTGGAGAGAGGAAGCCTTTTACAGTGTAGGAACACTGTGTGCTCAGACCCTATCTCGAATCTGGGTTCAAGTCCCAGCTCTGCCACACATTAGCTGTGGTGAGTGAGTGTGCTAAAGCAGCAATCTTCTGTCACGGTTAATGTCTTTGTTGTCAGTTTGACTGAATTTGGAAACATCCAGGAGACACACTTGCTGTGTGTGATATGGTGGAGTAGGTGGGTAGGTGTGGGAGTGGGTAGGTGAGTAGGTGTGTCCAGAGAGCTTGAACGGAGGAAGAAAGATCTATCCTTAACACGGATGATACCATTCTGTGTGCTGGGGTCCTAGACTGGCTAAAAGGGGGAAAGGCTAACTCAGCCCCAACATGCATCTCTCTGCTTCCTGACTGTGGACACAACGTGACTAGCCATTCCCACCCTTGCCGCCATGATGGACTATGAGACAAAGTAACTATGTCTTAAGTTGTCTTAGGAAATAGGTTACAACAATGAGACAGAATAATGAGTACACTTCCTTACAAGGTTACTGTGAGGATAATTCATGAATATACATATACGAAACACCCACTTAAGAGCTATGCCTCCTACTTAAGCAGTGCTTGCTATTTGCTTATATTCAGCTGGAGACAGAAATCTCCAGTCTGCCTCTTGAACAGATGAACTGATTTTTAAAACTTGCCATGCAATGCAAGCTACACAGCAGGGCTGAATGCAATCTGCTAAACCACTCTGCTGGGGTCCCAAGGTGTGCTGCTGCTGTCTGAATTAACTGTGCAAGTTTAAAAACCAGGAGGTGAAGACCCAGGTCTCCAGCTATTTTTGAAAAATAGAAAGATCAGCCTATATAAGGCTCACCATCTTCCTACAGGGCCACTGCTAACTGGAGCTGCATGGAGCCAAGCAAGCAGCAAGTGTGTTAGGGGCTCCCCCAACTCATCAGACTCCATCAACCTGCTTCACTACAGGCAACTGTATTTGCAACTGTTAGTTAAAGCAGAGATCGACATAGTATAGTCAAGGGTCAAATCCAGGATGGGCTGGGTTTTTATTTGTGTGTGTGTGTGTGTGTGTGTGTGTGTGTGTGTGTGTGTGTGTGTGAAGCTTTGTGGGACTCTAGTGGCATGCACTCACTCATAGGACAATGCAGATGGGCCCACAAAACCTAAAGTATTAGTATCTGAATCCAGACAGGAAAAGGTCATGGCTGTTTGCAAGACATTATCCTTCAGCAAAGAATTTGCTCAAAGATAGCATATTTTATTATTCATTCATTTTGCTTTTTTGGGTTTTGTTCTTGTTTTAAATTTTTATTACATTTTGTTTATTTGGGGTATGTGTGTGTGCACTCATGTGTGTGTATGTGCATGTGTAAGCGTGTTGGGGGGGTGCACCATGCACAACTAGAGGTCAGAAGACAGCCTCAAGGAGTTGATTCTTTTCTTCCACCGTGTGGTCCTGGGGCTGAACTGAGGTCATCAAGCTCAACAGAGCATCTTTACCTGAAAAGCTCTCTCCCTGTGAGTCCCTTATTTTTATTTTGAGACAAAGTCTCACACTGTAACCCAGGCTGGCCTCAATTTTAGCTCTACATCACAAACATTAGAAGCAAATGCAAAAAGCATCATAATAGCCTTGGAAGTACAGGAGTTCACTATGTAGCCCAAGCTGGCCTCAATTAACAATCCTCCTGCCTCAGCCTCCTGAATGCTAGGATTATAAACATGAGCCACTGTGTCTAGATTTAGCTTTCATTGCTAATATATATAATCTAATTTAAAAACATTTTGGTATACATATCTTACGCAGGCGTGTGTCATTAATTCTGCTACAGATTCATAAAGTACACAGCACCCTCCTCATATGCTCACATAAACATTCAGATGACCCTGACATTGCACTAGAAATATCCATGTAATCATTCTTGTGGAATGTAGCAAGAGGACTTACGCCACACAGATAGAAGACCCCAAATGTTACCTGGGACATCAACTAAATTAGATTCCAGGCATGGTATCTATCAACTCCCTTTTCCATTAGTTCTAAGGGAACTAATTTAATTTAATATAGTTCCATTCCTATTATCTCTTCCTATCAAATAAGAATTTAATGAGAGTCTTTTCATTTTTTCCCTTGGCAGACATCTAAGGAAGGAATTAATATTGATATTTTGCTAGATGCTTTCCATCCTTGAGAACATATTTTATATCATAAACATGATATATAGACGTGATGTAGAATATATTGACTATATATATCCAATGTACTCTTGCCTGAAGATGCTGGCACATTAAAAATGTCCAATAAATATTTGTTGAATGACTTTATACGCTGGGAACAGGGATGTGGAAGAGGCTAAGAGCCAAGGCCAATCCCGCAGGGAGTTCTGAGCTTGGGACAAGTTTTCAGAACTGTCATACATTGGAGGGAAGGAGTTATGACTCTGCCACCCTGCTTAATGCATCACAAGGTGAGAGTAGCCATAGAAACAGTTGAAGGGGAAACCTTGGACACAATGGTCGTGTGGCTTTTGAGGCACAGCCTCGGGGGAAACTATAGCCTCAGGCTCCTTGTCCAGGGCATGTCCAACAGCTGGTTATTACTAGTCCTTACCCCTAAGGAAGGATCTGGGCACATATTACAGCATTCACCACATAGTGACTGCTCAGTAGATGTTAGTTCTACTCCATGACTCGTCCCATAAATGAAGTAACAAGGGACAGACTCCTAGATATCTTGGTAACTGACAGGATTAGCCATTCTAAGTTGTATTAACTTATAGACATGGCCTGGTTAGATTTTGTTGTTTGTCAACTTGACATAGCCAGGGTTGTCTAAGAAGAGAAAATGCCTCAATTAGATTGGCCTAATAGGCAACTTTGTAGGGCATTTTCTTCCCTAATGAGTGATGTGGATGGTGCCGTCCCTGGGCAGGTGGTCCTGGACTGGATAAAAAGGCTGAGCAAGTCATGGGGAGCGAACCAGTAAGTGGCATTCCTCCACAGTCACTGCTGCAGTTCCTGCCTCCGGGTTCCTGCCTTGAGCTCCTGCCCTGAATTTCCTTGTTGATGAACTGTGGCACAGAAGTGTGAGTCCAATCAACCCTTTCCTCTACAGGTTGCTTTTGGGTCAGTGTTTTTATGGCAGTAATAAAATCTCAACTAAGACAGGATATTTGGGGAAGGAGAGCATGTTCCTTCCCCACGTGCCATGCAGATCGGAGCCTCCATTCTGGGCTGACCCAGAGCTGGTGATGGAGGCAATGTTATTCTAAACACAAACCAGAGGACTTACGGGACCCTAGTGGCCAGATGCAAAGAGCAGGGCTATCTTTGGAGAAGATAAAATGTTCCCAGTGTTCTTGACTGGATCCAGTTAAACCTTGGGTACACCCTAGATACAGGAATCTTCTATTTCAGGAATTGTCTTTTGAGGTGCTGCACCCAAATCCAGGGTTTCAATCATGCTAAGCAAGCCTTCTATCACCAAGTCACACCCCATCCCTTATTTTTGAGACAGGAATTTTCTGTGTAATCTAGGCTGATCTTGAATTCACAACTTTCCTTTCTCTCCTCGTGAGTATACAGTTTTGTTTTTCTTTTTTCTTTTTTCTTTTTTTTTTTTTTTGGAGTGCTGGGGATTGAACCCAGGACCATGTTCATGTTGGGTAAGTGCTTTGCCATTGACCTGTCTCCCAAACCATCACTAATGACTTCTAGGCTCTTCTAACTCTACAATTATGATTCTATAATACAAAAATGAAGAGGCACCATCCCATTGACCCCTCATCATGTGTTTTGTAGATATTGCCTCATGAAGAAACTGGAAGTGACAATAATAACCCTTCCTAATATGCATGGATTAAATGAAGTGACAGGTGAGGCTCATAGAAGCCAGCCTGGCATGTGGAAAGTGTGGTAATGCTAGCTATTATTATTAGTCGTCGTTATTACTCAGGACTCACTATACCTCACTAAGGTCTACTTTTCCTCAAGACTTATAAGCAATACATATTTATATTCCCTGACTCATCTGACCTATCTTCAGTATCTTTACTTTCTTCATGATTTCCCAGACTGCACTTGTGTGTGTGTGTGTGTGTGTGTGTGTGTGTGTGTGTGTGTGTGTGTTCCAGAGAATACAGAAAAGTGGTTTGTTTGCATGTCATTGTGCTTTGTATCTATGCTATAGTTTGGATAGAATTTGAGTGTCCCTCAAGGGTTTGTGTGTTGGAAGCTATCTTAAAAAGTATGGCTATCTTAAAAATTAGGTGGTGCATGCCTTTAATCCCAGCACTCAGGAGGCAGAAGGCAGGCAGATCTCTGTGAGTTTGAAATCAGCCTGGTCTACAGAGAGAATTCCAGGATAGCTAGGGGAAAAAAAAGCAGAGGAATCTTTAAACTGTAGAGCTTAGTGGGAGGTAATTAAGTCATGCTTAGTGGGGGGTAATAAGTCATTGGGGGTGATGCGCTTGGGAGGGATGTAGCTCTCATGGGACCTTTGTTAGCTTTGTTAAGAATGAGTACTGGAGGAGACCAAGCCTGATTCCCAAATCTCTGGCTACCTGTGTGGCTGAGTGATCACTCTCACGGGGTCTCCTGCCCTTGGGACACCTTTAGCCTGGAAGCCCTCACCAGAGTAGAGCAAAGGGCAGAGCTATCCTCTGGGACCTCCAGATAGTGACCCAAACAGACTACCTTCTTTACAAGTTACTCAACCTTAAAGTTGAAAGTAGTGGCTCAGGCCTGTAATTCTAGCACTTGAGCGGCTGAGCCAGGAGGATCATACATTCTAGCCAATCCGGGCTATATAACGAGACCCTCTGTAAAACATAAGACCAAACTATGCATGGCCGTGCATGCCTATGATCCCAGTACTCAGGAGGCTGAGGCAAGAAAATCATATGTTTGAGGCCAGCCTGTGCTACATAGTGAGTTTCAGGCCTGCCTGGGGTACATAGTGAGATGCTATATCAAACAACTAAACAATTAAATAGAAAGAAAAATCAGTTATCCAAAATATCTTATAGTAATGGGAAACAGGCTAGTGCAACACACACCCCAATAAAATCTAAAAGCCAGCTAGTCAGCATCTTTCATTACAACATGTGTTTGTCAATCTCAAATCTAGTTGCCCAATAAATAAACTTCAAATCTTTAGCTTCCTGCAGAGCTCATATGCCAGTAAAGGTTTATCGTGAAACCAATCACAGACACATTAGAAACACGTGTTACAGACTGGAACTAAGAAACTGTAAGACAATATCTCTAGCATTTGACCAAATTTTAGAACAGAGGAGCTAGTTCAAAAGTTGGTAGACAATTTTCAAGTGGCCCAAAACAGTCCCCAGAAACTCTTCTCCAAGGTGCCTTTGCCCCTTTTGAAGAAAATCACAAATCATACTTTTGATTTTCAACTTTGCATCTCAACATCACCTAGAAAACATTAAAAATTCAGGTGCCTTGGGTCACACTCCCACAGTTCCTGACTTGACATCAACATTTTTAAAAGTCTGATTGGTGATTCAAATGGCAACAATGTTTGAGAAACTTGCCAAATGAACACAGCTGTCGAAATGGCTGTAATTTTATGCTTTAATCCCGATAGTATTCCTTGACCCCGAAAGATTTATAAGAATACCTTAAAACGTTCAATAATTATAGACTATACTACATGCCCAGTCACGTGATCTCATACATATATAGAAGGTACTTTGATAACATTCACCTCCATTATTCGCCGCCATGCTACACCCATCCCCCCACCCCTCACCCCCACTGTCTACTGCTGTAGCCCTTCTTCTTTCTAATGAGTCCTATCTCTTCTTCCATGTCTCTCTGGGGACAGGCCCACTGAGTTTCATTAGGGCTGCCTGCCTGACATGGGTGGGGGTTACTTACTAGAGCATGTGCACCTTACCAGTGGCTACACCACTGAGGAAAATGACTGCCCCTCCTGCACCAACCATGAGCTGCTAATAGCTCCTCGGAAAGGGGTGGAGCCTGGGGAGGAGTGCTGATGGGCCCAATCAAGTGTAGGTCTTGGGCAGGTACTTACACCTGCTGTGAGCTCACAAGTGCAACGGCAACCAGACGTCATTACACAGCTCAATAATGAGTAAGAAATACTACAGGGATCCATCCTAAACACAGGACCCACCCCACCCCCCAATGGCCTAATTACCTTACTCCATTACCTTTTAACATCCCTACAGTAGGGAGCAAGCTTCTAACTCATGAGCCCTTGAGAAAGTGCACATTAATAGGGGATGGGGAGGGAGGGTTTTAAAAGCATAAAAAGTAGATAGTTCTTGAGTCAGGCACAGTGGCACACTTGTAATCCTAGCACATGGAAGGCTTAGGCAAGGGGAACATAACGATTTCAAAGTTAGCCTGAGCCACATAGCAAGGTCCTATCACAAACTGGCAAAGCCAGTTTTTACTGTGCAATTTCTCAGACACTTTAACATATTAATGGAGTATACTAATGCAGATATAGAAGTTCGTAAGTTTTGTATCTGGCAAGAGGAAGCAGATGGCGGGAGAAGGAAGTACAGACCATAGATCAGGCCCTCACAAGAGCGTGATGCCACTTTAAGAACAAAGGTCCTGTCTTCTTGGGAGCTGATTTCAGGAGGAGGCAGGTCCTACCTTCCTGTCGAGATTGGTTGCCAAGCTCTGCCTTAAACAGGATGTGATTGTTAATCTTCGTTGTAAACTTGGCTGGATTTAGAGTCACTATGGAAACACACTTTCAGATTTGTCTATGGGGGTGTTACCAGAAAGGTTTAACTGAGGAGAAAGGACTCACCTTTAATGCAGGAGG